>APFE031020796.1:32180-65580 GCA_000404065.3 Pinus taeda
AGCCACTCATGCAAGCAAGGAAGCAGTTTGGTTGCAGAGATTGTGTTCAAGTATGGGGTTAGTATAGGGGGCTATAAGGATAGACTGTGACATCCAAAGTGAAATTTTCTTGGCAAAGAACCTTGCTTATCATTCAAAGAAAAAGCACATTGATGTTCAGTATCACTTTGTGAGGGATATGATAGAAGACAAAAAGGTGTTGCTGGTAAAGGTGGACACTTTGAAGAATATTGCAGATGCATTGACAAAATCTGTGAGCTCTGAGAAGTTCTCTTGGTGTAGAGAAACAATGGGTGTTTCAGGGCTGGAAAAATGGCTAAGCTCTCCTGTGGCCCACTGTGGAAAGAAAACAACAAGTGGGAGATTGTTGGGTTGTGTTATATTCATTCCACATAGTTAACAGGGGGTTTGAGGGGTACCCGTAACCACACTTTATGGGGTCCGCGACAGCGCCCCAGAAAATTTTGGTTTTGGACCCTATGTTAGGTTGGGCGGACCTAACTATGGTTCTGTGCATGGTTTTTGCACATGTTTTTCCGACGCACTGGTTTTCGGTCCATGGTTTTGGACACGATGGTTTTTAGTCCATGGTATTGGATGCTTCGGCATGTATAAATATGAATTGTAACATTGAAAGGAACATAATGAAAAATGAAGCTGGTAGTCCCGATTTTGGGATCCAGTGGGAAATCTCTGTGTATAGGTGTTTTATGTGTTATGCTCTCGCATTTTTATTTTTCCTGTAATTTAGAATTCATATGCAGGTAATTTCTGTACGGGGTTAAAACCTACATTTCCTCCTCACATGTGACCTATGACCTTTCACCTTCCTTTTCTCATATTTTCCATTATTTATATAAATAAAATGGCAATTAATTCCTCTTTTCCTTTTCCATTCCTTTTCCATTGGCTTTGTTGATTTCCCTTAGCCATCATAAACCAAATTAACACCTACTAGTATGTTTTTCCCCATATTCAACTTCGAATATGTTTCCCGTGACATTGGAGTTATTTTTCCTTTATTAACTTTATTACATTAACTTTTAGTAGAAGGCTATTATATCAAAGGTTCATTACTAGACTACCAATAAAATTCAATGACTCGGTTGAGTATCATGAACCTTGGTTGCTAAAATAAGTTATTGGAAAGTTGAAGCATTATTATGAGAAATCAAAGTGTAAGTCCAATTCTAAGAATGGTTTGAGGGGGAATGATAACACTAAATGAAAGTGGCTAGTGAAGTGGGGAAGACCTTAGGTTGCAAGTGAGAAGGAAAATGCTTCTCCTTACAATAATTTTAGTGTGGTGCAAAAAGGACATGGACCTCAACTCCCAGAGAAACAAAATAAGGGTAGCAGAAGAGAACCATTGCAGTGTTGGATATGTGGAAACTGGATTATCACAAGAAGGATTGTATGTTATATCAGTATAGAAAACCTCATATCTTAGTGCTGAATAGGTGTTGATTGTTGGGGATGTTGACTAGAGAATTCCTTGGATGAATGCAACATTTCATAACAAGTAGGTGGATCACTAGGCATCCATTATTGAGAAGGAAGGTACGGTTGTTTCCATTTTCATTGAATGTGGATCTAATTATAGTTATGTTATGTAAGGTCCCTATAATACTAGAGATTCCCCCATTACTATTGTAATTGTAGCCCTTATTGTTGTTATTGTTCCCCTATTGTCCCCATATTATTATTAGTGTGCCCCATAAAAACCCACTATTGTTATTGTTGTGCCCTTATGTTATTGCTATTATGTCGGCTTGATTATATTGTGACCCCTTAGGCTCTTATATATAGAAGGGAGGTTTAGTCATTTCTATTATTCAAGAATTGTTCATTTGTGTAATGTAAAGGAGGTTTCCCCCTCGAAGAGGTTGGATTCTAAGGCGTTCATCTATCTTTTCTATGTTTTTTTGAGCTAGTTTCATAACATTTGGTATCAGGGCTTTGGATTCTAGGGTTTCACTACTCCAAATAGGTCATCGTGGCATTTTCACTATAACTTTGTTTCTGTGACGTTTCTAAATCTTAAAAAAACCCATTTGAGTTGAAATCATTCTGAACTTTGGGTCCAAACTTAAAAGCTTGTCTCGCTATGTTTTTTGAAGATATTATCTAACGAATTTAGAGTTTTTGTAGACTCCCAAATTACATTCCAAACAAGTTACTTGGGGAAAATCATCAAAACTTTTTTTATGAGCATCATATTGAAATTCCATAACAAGTTTTAGAAAGAGGATAGCCTGTAGTTTCTTGTACATCAGTTTCAGGTACTAAGGTTGAAACAGTGACACGTGGCACTTTATGCAAGTTCACCCTACTGAGCTTGTGTATAATCAGGTCACCATGGGATATTTGGCATAACTCTTCCTTGGAGAATCTAATCTTTATCATACTTGTGGGGTTAGAAAGAGGATTGAAAGGGATACTATAGGACATGATTTTACATATTCAAGATCTGTAGTTAGATAGATACAACAAATTCAATATAGAGCTCTTAAAAAGTGAAAAAATGGTGTGTAGTTTTTTTTTAATTTTTCATAAGATTGGTTTGAAAAATTAGATTGAAGGAATTCAAAGGTAAAAGTAAAGAATTATTAGCATTACCTGGTGCCACGGAGAAAGAAAATGGAAACACCTGGTAAGCAACCTGAAAGCTCTATCAAGACTCATGAAGAAGAGGAAGAAATGCAACATGATATATCAAAATTACAAGACCAAGTACAACAAATTTCACTCTCACAAAAGGTAACTAACACCAAGATGAATGGCATGGAAGCTAAGATGAATGGCATGGATGCTAAGATTAATGGAATGGACGCTAATATGGAAGAATCATAGATAAATTTGAATAAGTTGCTATAAGAAATGGTTACTAATGGTGAAAGCGTAGTAAAGGAAACTCATGTTTAGAACAAAAGAAATATTAATCATGATGCCATACACTCTAATGTTGGATTGAAGACTCACCATGTTCTAAAAATCAAGATGATGAAGTTTGATGGCAAGGGTTCCAGAACATGGATATTATAGAAGTAATTTTTCGATCTCCATAACGTGAAAAACACACAAAAGGTTCATATTGCAACTTTTTATTTAGAACCAAATCAGCTCATATGGTATTGATGGCTTTGCTCTCGTAAACAAATTGTCACTTGGGAAATTTTTATGGAAGAAATGATAGCACATTATGAGGATACAAAAAGCGACACCTTTTTCAACCAATTGATAAATCTCAAACAAAAGGCTTCAATGATGGAGCACATTGAGGACTTCCGAAAATTGAATATAAGGGTAAAAGATATTCCAGAGGAGCATAGGATTGATGTGTTCATAGGGACATTAAGGGATAATATCGAACATGAAGTTTTCCTTTGGGAACCTGATTCATTGGAGAAGGCATTTAGGTTAGCAAGAAAAATGGAAAGAAAAATTATGGCAACTAGGAAGCCTACCTCTCACAACTATAAAGATGAAAGTGTTGTTGCCCCTAGCCTTCCACAACCTACAAGGTTGACACCACAATAATTGGAAGAAAAAAGAGAAAAAGGGCTTTGTTATAGTTGTGATAGAAAATACACTAACTGTCATAAGTGTGCTGAGAAGAAATTATTCTATATAGATTGTGAATAGGAGGAAGAAAAGAAACAAGAAATGTCAAAAGAAGAGGATATACTCCAGGAACAAACGCTAGATAAAGAAGAAATGAATCCAATCATACCTTGTTATGGATTGGTTGGAATTACCACTCCTCAAGCTATCAAGATAGAAGTACATATCAAGAAAAAGAAGGTAAACATATTGATTGATTTGGGAAGTATCCATAATGTTATTCATTGTAATATAGCCAAGGAATTGAATTGCTTCATATATCTAGCACCAGAGTGTCAAGTGATGGTTGCAAGTGAAGGAACCATAAATTGCTATAGAAAGTGCCATAATATCAAGCTATCCATGGGAGAATATGTATTGAATATCCCAATTCTTTCTATGCCAATGGTTGGTGTTGTTGTTGTAGTAGGAGCCCAATGGCTAAAATGCTTGGGTACAATAGCTTTTAATTTTCAAGAACTTTTCATGAAATTTTGTGTGGAAGGAAAGGAAGTTGAATTAATGGGTATTGCAAGGAAACCATGAAAGATAATCAACTCTAACAGCATGACAAAGCTTTTAAAGAAGGAACAACGAGGCATAATTGCATAATTATGTTCACTAGAGGTTCCCACGTTGAAATCATCTATTTCTATAGATCTCCAAAAACTCTTGGACAACCATTCCAAGGTATTTGAGACTCCCAAAGGCCTCCCACTTATTCTTGATCATGATCATGCTATTTTTTTGATTCCAGGAAGTGTTCCTCCAAACATCAGGACATACATATATCCCCATGCTCAAAATGGTGAAATTGAATGCATGGTTGCATAAATGCTAGGGGTTGGTATAATTCAACATAGTTAAAGTTCTCTCACTGCTCCAATAGTGTTGGTGCATAAGAAGGATGGATCATGGCATATGTGTCCGGATTATAGGGAGCTCAACAAGCTTACTATTAAATACAAATTTCCCATTCTTGTTACTGATCAATTATTGGATAAATTGCGTGGATCAATTTACTTCATCAATTTGGATCTTTGTTAAGGATATCATCAAATCAGAAAGACTGAAGACATTCTGAAAGTAACATTTAGAACTCGTCAGCGTCATTAAGAAGTTTTGGTCATGTATTTTGGCCTTACCAATGCACCGTCTACATTTTAAGTTTTGATAAATTCCATTTTCAAACCCTTCTTTAGAAAATTTGTGTTAGTATTTTCTGATGATATACTAATCTACAACAAGTCTTCGAAGGATTATGTTTAACATGTTTACAGGGTGCTCAAACTATTGGAGGAGAAACAATTATATGCAAAAATATCTGAATGTTTCTTTGGAGTACAAGAGGTGGAATATCTCATTCATATTGTATCTCATGAAGGTGTTAAGGTAGACCCTAGAAAAATTAAAGACATGAAGGAATCGAAAATCTCCACATCCATAAAGCACCTGCAAAGATTTCTTAGGTTGACAGGGTATTATTGCAAGTTTGTTAAGAATTATGGGAGAATAACAGCAGCTGTAACAACATTATTGAAGGAAGATGCATTTTCATGGAATCTAGAAGCAACGAAGGCCTTCGAACATGTTAAAGAGGTGATGTGCCAAGCACAGATCTTAGCTACGTCAAACTTCATAAAAACCCTTATTGTGGAATGTGATGCTTCAGAAAATGGAATTCGTGTTTTTTTAATGAAATACGAAAGACCCATTGCTTTTGAAAGTCATCCAATCATAGGAAAGTATTTACAAAAAGCTATTTATGAAAATGAAATGTTGACAATACTACATGCACTCAGGAAATGGGGACCCTACCTAATGGGAAGACACTTCAAGGTAAAAACAGATCACAATAGTATTAAAAACTTTTTAGAACAAATATTATCCTCTGAAGAGCAACAAAAATGGGTCGCAAAGTTGTTGGGTTATCACATTGAAATCATCTACAAAAAAGGGAAGAAAAATGTTGTGGCAGATGCACTCTCAAGAAAGGATGAGGATGTGGAAGCATTTTTGTGTGCCATTTCTATTATCCAACCGGATTAGATTAATGAACCAAGGGATGAATGGAAGAATGAAGAAGAAGTATAGGCAATCATTGAAAAGTTACAACAAGATCCTAGTACATGTAATACATTTAGCTGGAAAAATGATTCGTTATGGTACAAAGATCACTTATACCTATGTAAGAATTCCCAACTCAAACAAAAGATTATTATGGAATTGCACACTTCTCCCTTAGGAGGGAACTCAATTTTTTTAAAAACTTACCACAGGGTTAAGAAGAACTCTTTTAGGATGGCCTTAAATCGGATATTCAAAAGTTTGTGGTGTAAACTTTGGTTTACCAAGAAAATAAAGTTGAAACAATTAATACCTTAGGTCTATTAAAACCTTTATCCATTCCAAGCCAACATTTGGAGGAGGTTTCAATGGATTTTATCACAGGTTTACCGAATGCCAAAGGAGGGAGTGTCATCATGGTGGTAGTTGACTTACTCAACAGGTATGCACACTTGTGAGCATTATCACATCCATTTAAATCCAGTACAATTTCTACTGCATTTATGGAAAGAATTCGAAAGCTACATGGAAACGCAAAGATTATTGTAAATGACAGAGATCCGATTTTCACTGGAAATTTTTGGACATAATTATTTTCTTGTGGCGATATTTAGTTAGCTCATAGCTAATCTTATCATTCTCAATCTGATGGGAAAAATGACACAATAAACAAATGTTTGGAAAAATATCTTCGTTGCCTTGTATCTGATAAAGAGACACAATGGGTCAAATGGTTACCTCTTGCTGAATGGTGGTATAACACTTCCTTCCATACCACAGCAAAAATGACCCCATTTATGGAACTTTATGGATATCATCGACCATCCATCACATCACATTTGAGAGAAAATTCTAAGGTTCAAACAATGGAACATCACATCGACCATCAACAACAAGTTCTCCAACTCTTAAAGGATAACCTCACGTTGGCACAGAATAGAAATATACAACAAGTAGATCAACATCGCAGTGAAAGAAGTTTTGATGTAGGTAACTGGGTATTCCTACAGCTACAACCATATAAACAAATGCCCCTCAATCAAGATAAGAAGGATAATAAATTATCACCAAAGTATTATGGTCTCGACAAGGTGTTGCAAAATATTATTACTATGGCATACAAATTGGAGCTTGCTTCAACTTCTTGAGTGCATCTAGTTTTCCATGTTTCATGTTTACAGAAGGTTATATGTGACAAGATCCTAGTTCAAACAATATTACCAAAACTTGAAGAGGAATGAAAAATCATATTGGAATTGGAAGCAGTCACAGAAAAAAGAACTCGACAGATATGAAATCAATCAATTTCAGAGTATATCATAAAGTGGAAGAACTTATTCGCTGAATATTTCTCATGGGAGGATGAGAATTTTATTTAAAAGCATCCAAAACTACTGGAGCATTGAAGACAACGCATTTCAAAAGGAGAGGGGCATGTTAGGTCCCTATAATAGTAGTGATTCCCCCATTACTATTATCATTGTATCCCTTATTGTTATTATTGCGCCCCTATTGTCTGCATATTGTTATTAGTGTGCCCCATAGAAACCCACTATTGTTATTGTTGTGCCCTTATGTGATTACTTTTATGTTGTCTTGGTTATATTATGAATCCTTAGACTGATATATATAGAAGGGGCATTTAGTCATTTGTATCATCCAAGAATTTTTCATTTGTGTAATGTAGAGGAGGTTGCCCCCTCGAAGAGGCTGAATTGTAAGGCATTGATCTATCTTCTCTATATTTTTGTGAGCTGGTTTCATAACATGTTAATCCTAACCCAGTGTATAAGTGTGGTTTGAGAAAATAAGTGCATGAAGAGTCTTGGTGGGTGTAGTTAGATATAGGTACTAAGAAAAGTGTTCATGGTTTGGGTGAGAGCTTGAGCATTTGAGATGAAAGATATGTCTACATCAATGCATCTAAACATGTAGGAAGCTTGGATGACATAAGAGTCATACTAGATTCCTCGCAATATCCTCTAGACTTATTTATGATCCATCCAAAATCCTAGAGACCTGGACATCCAGTAGTATTGGGACAACCTTGGCTAACCATTGATGATGCCTTTATTGGGTGCAGGACTGGAGACATGACAATTTCGAATGGATGTAAAAGCCTAAAAGTTACCTTATTTCCTCTTGCTCAACCTGCTACAAAAATCGCCATATGGATAGAGAGCACATATGGAGAGGACAAATGTACTGCACCATTGTTAACAATTGAACAGTCTAAATGTCTTCAAGAATAAACCAAATATCAAGTTTTGAACTTGTTCTTAAATACAATGAGATGTATTTATTATCCACAATCCTTTCAAGAATAGAAGAACATTTTCAGTTCTCAATTTCAGGAAGCATCTCATTCCTCTACCACCACATTGTTTTCCATAATAGAAAAAGGTCAAGGTAAAGAGTCCTTTGTGCATGTTGTTGAAATTAACCCTAGGAAATGTCTATATGTTAAGTTTAGTCTAGAAGTGGAGCATCGAGAACAAAGGATTGAAGTGATTAAAAGGCAATGTGGTGCATTTTCAAGGGATTACTTTGATATGAAAGGGATCCAACCCGACATATACATGCATCACATACATACAAATGATGAAACTAGACTAGTAAGGCAGCCTTAAAGAAAGATGAACCCAACCTTAAAAGATATAGTAAAATAAGAACTTGAAAAGCTCTTAGATGCTAACTTCATTTACCATTTTTTTTATAGTAAGTGGGTATCACCACTAATCATTGTACCTAAGAAAAACTTTAAATGGAGGATTTGTGTGGATTTTAGGGAACTAAATAAGGCTACCTTTAGAGACTACTTTCCTTTTCCTTTCATTAATAATGTATTAGATGTTTTTTCTAGGAAGAAGAATTTATCTTTCTTGGACGGATTTAGTTGTTATAATCAGATTTAAATTGCACTCGAAGACCAAGAAAAGACTACATTTACCTATTCATGGGGTACCTATGCCTATAAGGTGCTTCCTTTTGGGTTATGCAATGCCCCTTGCACCTTTCAAAGGGTTGTCCTTGCTATTTTTTCTGACCTAACCCAAGACTATATGGAAGTCTATATGGATGACTTCACAATATATGGGTAAGATTTCCAAGAAGGTTTAGACAACCTAGAGAATGTTTTAATCAAATGTCAAGAGACAAAACTTGCCCTTAGAAATCAAAAATATAGAATGGTTCTTCTAGAGGGAATTGTGTTAGGCCATCATATTTCTCAAACTAGGATAAGAGTAGATTCTACTAAGATTGAAATAATCACTTACATGAAAACTCCGAGCTTCCAAAAAGAGGTTAGAATTTTTCTAGGGCATGCAAGATATTATAGATTTTTTTTCAAAAAATTACAACAATAGCCTCTCCTCTGTTGAATTTTTTAACCAAAGAGGTGGAATTCCAGTGGGATTCTTAGTGTTAAATTTCACTTGAAACTCTTAAACAAAAACTCTCAAGTCCTCCAATTCTAAGAGGACCAAATTGGGACCTCCCTTTTGACACGTGTACATATGCATTAGACACAACTTTGGTAGTTGTTTTGGGCCAAAGAGAGAATCAAATTCCCTATGCCATCTATTTTTTTAGAAAAAATCTCTCTCATATAGAACTAAATTACCAATCACTAAAAGAGAACTCTTATTGTTAGTTCATGCCATTAATAAATTTAGACATTATATAACTGAGAATGACATTTTTGTACACATAGATCATTCAACTATTATATTTTTAATGAATAAACCTATCACCAATGCACGTGCTGTTAGTGTTAGTCTTTGCAGCCTTCTTTCATTGATAAAACATGCTCTTACAAAGTGATTTTAATGTGTCAAGGTCAAATTTTGTCATTTCAATAAGTCTTCAAGCAAAATTTGGTCACTAGGCATCAGGTCTGGGGTTTGTTTTCACTCTTTTAAAAATTGTCCAAATGATGGTCCATGTCACCATTCAGCTAAGTGTACAATTATTCAGAGGGTTTTCATCATCATGTCAAGTTCCATTGGGTCATTTGACACCTTGTTCATGCTTCAGTTGCGCCTAGGTAAGCTCATTTCCCTCTCCTAGGGTTTTGAAGGCAATTTCTCTTGAATGGTCGAATCATTAGCAAAACTTCTATCCAGATGTTCAAACACCTTCCCCTATCCTTAATGTACCTTATTAAACACTTCCCATCACTGAGATCCCCCAAATTCCTCATTTTTACACAAACCCTAGTTTCTTGCTACAACGTGGCAATTTTCTAGGTTGGGCCTGTGTTTTTGCCTTTTGGACCGATTCCCGTCACTCAATATATGAGATTCCACTTTCGCATGCTTCCTAACATCCCTCCCTACTACCAAAAATTTCCCCAAGAATTTATAAGCCCCTTATCCCCTTCATTTCGATTCATTTCGACAAAATTCTTTGTTTCACACATGAGGATAGGTTTCACTAAAATGATGTTTCAGAGCAATAAAAGATGAATTTTGAAAATATGAGAGAGTTTTTTGTCTGCAATAGGCCAAGGAAGAAAGAAATCCTTCACGTTTTACACAGGTCTCATGGTTTTAGAGAAATGTCAAAAATACAATCGCCTCGGGAGAATTGATGCACCTCTCAAGTGATCTTGGAAAAATCAAGTTTTCTCCTAGCTTGGTTGGCCAAATTACTTTATCGATGAATTTAGTGATAACTAGACGGAATGATATTTCCAACGAGCTATCATGAGCTCAATTTGGAGTTGAGGAAGGCATTCAAAAGTTGACTGCAACAGCACTCTGACTTGAGGCAACCTCATTTGGCACATTTTGACCAGTCTTGGGAGCTTTGCTTTTTGACAATGAAAATGAACTCCAAATTGACAAATTCCAGTTGGGTTGGAAAGCAGACTCAAAGAACTTTCCAACGAGCTATCCTTCACCTAATTTTGACACCACGAAGGCCTCCAAAGGTCTCCTGTAAATAGATGCTACGCCAGGCTCTAAGCGTCGCGTGCCTCAAGCCCAGTGCGCTGCGCGCCTCCCTGTGCATCATGCGCCGTGCGTGACCCATAAGATTGGGAGATCCAAATCACAAATGGCTTGCAGTTTTGGATTTTTCATGGAGAATCATGCATTTTGGCACTTGGACAAGAAGTTTGGGTGAGTTATGGGTCCCAAAAAGGTAAAAAAGCATGCAAAAAATGACGTGACTGCCCCTATTTTGACACACAGCAAGTAGTCTTGGGCGAATGCACCTTTGGAGGTGCAAATGGTCACCAAATTGGAAAATTCCACTATGGTTGGAAAGTAGACATCCAGGGCTTTCCAACAAGCTATCATGAGCTCAAATTGGATGTTGGGAAGTGCCCCAAAATCAGGCGGAAAGGCGCATGACGCATAGAGCTCATGCGTGCGGCGCATAGAGATTTGTGGTCAAATTTTCACCTTCCAGCTCAGAATTTCGGCCAGTTATTACTAGTTTCACCTCTTGATGTGATTTTTTACCCAGCTTGATGTAATTGATTAAACATGATGTAATTTTGACACTTAGTTACTTGTTCTAGAAAATTCATTCACCAAAGAGTGAAAATTTAATGAATGAATTGGTTTCCTACCTTATAGAGGCAAGTTGTTTTGACTGCCTAGATTGTAGTTCTTTGTTTAGAATTGGTTGAAACAACTCCTAGGATGATGAGCTCGACCCCTGGAGGCAGGGGAATGGGTTGGCTTGCCTATATTATGTAATTTATCAATCATTTTCAGAGGTTGGAGAGGTTGGACACTTGGGATTGCTTTGGCATACTATTGTACATATTTTCTCTACATTTTTTGCTAAGGGAAGACCAAGGTTTTGCAGCACTGTTTGGAATCCATGTGGCTTTATGTTTTGATGGTGTGCTTCTCTCAGTAATTGTAAGTTGTTATGCGTATCATTTTCCTTCTCTCACCTTCTGCAATTGAACAAATGAAGTGTTAGGTAGAATCCATAGATTGTTATGCTCTGCCTTTAAATTTGTTTGATTTCAATTTCTCACATGTTTAAGGACAATCCTTGAAACCTTCTTGCTCTCCTTATCTCCTCACCAGTTTGATCTACCCATTCATTCCATTTAAAAGCATCAAGGAGATCGCCTTCCTTGCCCCATTCAGACCTCTGCAGAAACTGTGCCTCGTCCCCAAGCCCAAATTTTCCTTTCCCTGTTTCAACACAAAAACTCCTAAAAACTCAAATCAAACCTTTGTACTTCATGCGTAGCCTAAAATTAGCTTCTATTTCAATCATCTCGAGTCTCATCGATCATATTTTGCCGAGATTGACCCGGAGAGAGCCCTCTCCTCTCCTCGTAGGGCTAGCTACGAGGCTGGGCGTGGTTTGATGTAGCCTTGAGTTTTACCTTATTTCAACCTAAGGTAGATTTGAGCACTAACACGTGCTACTATATGGGTTTTACCACTACAAGAATTTAATATTACTATAATTGATAGACCAGGAAAATGTAATCTTGTCACAAATTTTATGTCGAAACTTGTCCACTTAGGTGATAGTGCACCAGTTACTCATGATTTTCTGGATGAGAATCTATTTTCTTTTTCTACTTATAATCCTTGGTATGAACATGTAGCTAATTACCTGGTTACAACAAAGTTTCCACAAAAATTGTTTTCAAGGGGAAAACATAGAATCATACAACTTAGTGCTAATTATATGTGGCATGAGGATTGTTTATACCACACTCCACCATATCTAGTAATATTAATATGTGTATGAGGATATCAGATTGAATACATTCTAAAATCTTTCCATAATTACCTGTGTGGTAGAAATTGTTTTGACAAAAGAACTGTATATGAAGTTTTACAATCTGTGTATTATTGGTCCACCATCTTTAAGGATGCAAAGAAATATGTGGCCAACTGTAATGATTGTTAAGGGATGGGGAATCCTATCCTAGCAGATGAAATGCCTCTTCAAGTAGATGTATTCATCAATCCTTTTAATAAATGGGAATTAGATTTATATCTAGAAAGCAGAAATATATTATAGTATGTAGAGATTATGAAACAAAGTGGGTAGAGGATAAATCACTATATTCTGCTACTGAACAATCTATTGTTGATTTCTTATTTGAAGAGATATTTACCCGTTTTGGTGTAACAAGGGAGATAGTAAATGTTCAAGGCAGTCAATTCACTTCCAAATTGGTTAAATCTATTACAGAGCAGTATAAAATCAGACACTAGAAATATACACCTTACCACCCCTAGGTGAATCAATAAGTAGAATCTACCAGTAAAGTAATCAAGGCCATTTTTCACCAAGACAATACAACTGGATCATAAATATTTGGATGATAGGTTACTAGAGGCTTTGTAGGCCTATAGGAAAACCTAGAGAAACACAAAAAGACATTTTCCTTATGATTTGGTTTACGAGAAACAGGTACTTCGTCCAATAGAATTCCAAGTTAAAACCTTCATAACTTCCATGCACCTAGGAATGGGTTTATATGAGGCACATAAACAAAGGCTAATGGAATTGAGTGCATTGGATAAGATTAGATAAGGGTCTCTTCAAAGGACGATGCTTGTTTAGGATCATAGAACCAAATGGAACGATAATTTTATTAAGAAGAAATGTTTTCAACGAGGTGACTAAGCTTTGTTGTATGAAAACAGGTTTAAGGATTTGAAAGGGAAATTAACGACATAGTGACTTGGGCCTTATGAGGTAGATAAAATATATGATAATGTCTTGGTGAAGATAAAAGCTAGCGATGTATATCAGACTTATTTTTTCATGAATGGACATAGATAGAAAGTTTATCATAAGAAGCTCTCTAAAGAGGATTTTACCAAACATGTTCTTCAAAATTCTAAAATGCAGTTGGTTATAAAGGGGAGTTATCTTGTTGCTAATCCACCACTATAAGTTCTGTTGTATAATTTAATTAAACTTTCTACATATATGTGTATAGGTGTGTTGTTTGATAATGATTTTGGTACTACTAACTATGTTTCCTTCTTTGTAGATAGACAATAAAGAAGGAAATTTGCCAAGTGTAAGTTTATTCCTTTAACCAACGTTGGTAAATTATTTATGGAAAAGGAACCTATGGAGTTTTATATAAGCTTTTTAGACTCCTAAAAATAAAAAACATTAGAGAGCACGAACTAGCATGGGCTCGATAAAAATCCATGGGTAAGTGAAAAGGAGTTTTGTTTAAGTTTTTCATACTCCTAAAAATTGAAAATATTGTTGAGCATTAACTCATCTAGGCTTGAGAAAAATCCACATAACAGTAGTATTTAGGTTTATTTGCCAATAAAATGGAAGGGCCACATAATCAGTGGTTAATTTGGTTCCAAAAAGATGAGGTTTTTGAGCTACATAACGTCTTCTTGTTATAGATATTGGAGCCCAATAATTGAATTCTTTGGCCTCATTAACTAACACTTCTAGTGCAATTTAAGAATTCCTATACTAGTGTGTTGTTTGTAGTTTTTTTCAGTGTAATCATTCCAGTAGGACAAATTCACATGCAACATCATCAATAATTAAAACTTATTGTAGCTTAACTTTTAGAACATACTGAGATACAAAGAGAATCCTACAGGATTCAAATTTGAAGACTATGTATTCGATATCTTATCAAAATTTCATCTCGCACTACATACAAACTTCGTGTATTCCTCTGGTACAAAAAAAAAGAACTCCTTTGCATTGATATCGTAATGGAGGTATGAGATCATTATTTTATTTTCTTCTATTAAGATTCATAATTAGTCATGTAGTGAATATATAATTACTCTCGTAAACCTGTATTACCATCAGTTGTTAAAATAGTATATTAAATTGTAAAGTACTCAACTTTATTCCCTTGTTTTTCTAAGAAAAAAAATCATTTTTATCATATGATTGAATGGGTTAATCATGGGTGTGATTTCATAGATGCTCATCATAATTCGAGAAAATGAATTATAGTTTTCATATCTCATGATAGAGCTTTATATTTATGGGTTGTTTAAATAATGGTTTTACCACTACTGCATAACCATAAGTTGAATGATTGTGATGCACGATTACCAGAACCATGACATTGACTGTCATATAGTGATGTAGTCATATAATCAACCGCAATCTATCCATCCTGTCTAACCTACATTTGAATGAAATTTGACATCATCATAGGAGATGAATGTCTAAATAATCTTTGCATATGACTTATCACAATCATCATGTATTCACTCACCATATACTCATGGAAACAATTTGAACATTACCATCCCATTTCAAATTATAAATTCTCTTCTGCATGGCTTCACCATCCACAAGAGCGTCATTTCTCTTGCATACAATTCGGCCTTCATTCTATTCATCCATCTAGCGCTAGCTCCATCACATTGCTCCCATAACTCAATTTATAGTACTCTGTTGCTTTGAGTACCCTGTATGTTCTGAGACATATTCTTAAATATGGCACGGGGGTAAACCGACATGAACCAGTGTTCCTGGTTTATCAAGAAATGGAGGAGTATGAATTGTGAAAAGAAAAATTCGAGCAAGTCAATTGGATTTTGTTCCTAAGAATGTTTAAGGGATAGCATGAGGGTGTTTCTCATGCCTTTAGTCAAAGTTATGATGGTGAATATGTTTAGCTAGGAGGTCCACAATTATAGATCACATAAGCTAACACAGTGGAGGCTATAAAACTACGAAATCTAGGGGAGGCTACAAAAATACCAATGATGTAAGCTATTAATAGACGTGAGAGGAATCACCAATAATGAAATGATAAGCTAACACAGTGGAGGCTATAAAACTACGAAATCTAGGGGAGGCTACAAAAATACCAATGATGTAAGTTGTTAACAGACGTGAGAGGAATCACCAATAATGAAATGATCCTCAAGGTACTACAATACAATTCACATGGTGTGAATATATGATGTGATGTCGAACACCACGTAAAATCTTTTGGTCAAAGGCAATTGAAGTAAACCTATCACTGGAAGTGAGAAACTTTCCATTGAGGCATGCAAGCTTCAAAGTACTGAAAGGGTTGTTTCTAAGTCAACTTCTCAGATAATGAGTTGATGTCAACAAGAAGTGACCCATCATAGGAGGGCCTTCATGTACCCCACATCTGTGACAAGAAAAGAAGCAAATGATTTTCTGGAGCTGAAAGCGATCTAATGATACAAGGTTCAGGAAAGGCAGTCATGAAAAATGGAGGGTGAAGGTATTGTCGTCGATGAGGCATTAGTTGGGTGCTGAATTCTATAAATGAATTCTCTTGAACATATCGGTGACACTGAGATGGATTGGTATCATTAACCCCAAAAGATGGATGGTGTGGAGGACCAATGGTGATATGATCGGTGAATGGAATAACCCAACCCGACTCAATCATGCTCGTGGAGTGAAAGTGTCATGATCAAGAGCACCCTGCTACCAATGAAGTTTTGAAATTTTTCTTACCTTCTTCCCCAGTCATTACTAACCAGTACCTCTTTATGTTTTTCAAGCTTGAGGAGGATAACATATGCTTGGTCTATAATTTGCCCTTCGGGAAAACCTGTCACTATGTTTTACCAAGCCTAGTGATAGTGGAACTCATTCTTGTCTGGGTGGACAAGTTTGTCGCTACTGTTTTAATGAGTTTAACGACAAGGATAACTCAGTCCTTTTCATGTTTAGAGAGTTTGAAAAGAGACGAAAATGAAACTCCATCAGTCCTTTTTCATAGCATAATCCCTTAAGTCTGAAAATTTATAAGATAATACGAAAGGGATGACTTTTCGATAGGTTTAGCAAGCCGTAAAAGACAAGCGCTCAATCTTTTTGTGGGATGATCCCTCAGGTCTAAAAAGATTAAAATGTAGAGGAGGGATGGCACTTCCCCTTACTTTAACGAGCTGGAAAGGCCAGTAGCTCGACAGCCTTTTCATATTTAACGAGTCTAGAAAGAGCTTAAAAGAGACTTGGTTTTGAGGAACAAGTGATGTTTTTTGGTAGCAACTAGTTCTAGGTAAGTTTGGAACTTCTCAAAACATGGTAGTGTGAGGAGGGTGGCTAATAGAGTCACTCATCGTAGCTATTCCTCAAAAGGGTAAACAATCAAGTGGAAGCATATGATCGGCCAAAATAATGGAGGTGAGGGTAGGAACACAACGAAGGCTTAAAAGGCTGATAACAATGAAATCACAGAGGTCATTTACTGAAAGTGGCTTTTTTTTTAATGAGCTTGAACCTTGTGCTAATATTTGCTCAGTGGCAGGTTTATTTTTTAACGAGCTTGAACCTTGCGGAAACATTGCTCATTCCAGTAGTCAAAGATGTCCCTCATTGGTAGGTTCATTTTTTAGCGAGCTAGCACCATGCAAAACTTTTCTCATTGCCTTTCTATGTAGGCTAGAAACGACCAAATTACGAAGCTAACTACACTAAAAGCTAAGGAACTACTCAGGCTAGGTAGGATAGTTTTGTCTTTCGTCTAGACAAAAAAATTCCTTTGCTTCGTCCACGCACTATAGATAAAGGTGAATGGCGGTTAGATCAATCACCTAACCTTAGAATTTGAAACTAAAAAGCTAAAAAGAAAAAATGCTAAAAAGCTACAAAAAATGAAATTGGTGATTTTTCACTTGCATTAAAAGGTTTGCATGCCCACAGGTATTGACAAAACGAGAGCTTCCAGGTCACCATATGGAAGTCACTGTGTTTAAGCAGGATTGTTTCATCCACGGTTAGACAAAACACTTCCTTGGCTTTGTCCGCAACGCAGACAAATGTGAATGGTGTGTGTTGACACTTCCAATCACATAACCTACAAGGAAATGGTGTTTCAAACCAATCACATTAGCTACAAGGAAATGGTGTTTCAGACTAATCACATTACCTACAAGGGAATGGTGTTTCAGGCTAATCACAATACCTACAAGGAAATGTTGTTTCAGACCAATCATATATCCTACGAGGAAATGGTGTTTCAGACCAATCACATAACCAACAAGGAAACCTATCTTCTTAGTTGGGTTCGCTTGTCAAACCAGACCAGAGTGCATGCCCCTTACGCTTCGTTACATTCACCAGACTACTTGTGGTAATTAGGAGGATGAAATGAAGGTTTAAGAGACATTCTTGACAGAAAGACACCATTTAGGGATGATGTTTGACTTGTAGTTGTGTTTGAACGAGGAAATTAAAGTTGGTCGATAAGCTGTACCATCTTTCCTTCATGTGGGAAACACATCACTTGAAAAGAGTGTGGAAACAATAGCTTCCATGCTATAAACATAGTCACACCCAAGGAGTATATTGTAATCTAATGGCCCTTGGACTACCATCATGCTAAAGTGAATGGTTTTCGTTTTCAAAGTTATCGACAACTTCTGAAGGATCCCTAACGGTCGACTCCTTCCTTTGTTAAAGCCTGAAAAATTTTGTGTCTCAGGTAGAAGTGATGGTGAACCAAGTGCTTTCTAAGTAGTTGAGGAAAGGATACTCATTGAAGCCCCTTCATCTATGATAGTGCTAGAGACGATCATTTTGTAAACTTGTACTATGATCCAGAATGGTACATTAGACGGAAGACAGGGTTTGCCTAGTTGATTCCAATCGAAGGAAATAGCTAGACTGCTTGGAGCGGGTACTAGATAAACAGCTGAATGAACCCCTTGAACTGGGGGACTTTCCTCCTATTGTAAAGGAAAGGGTGGATATCCCCCAAGTTCATCAGACTCTGCATTAACAAAAATAATTTTAACGACATCGTTTTCATTCTCTTTGGAAATACTATGCTCTGAGGGTGGACCTTCTGAAGGCAAGACTGGGTCGACTGCCATTTTGACTTGTTGACTTTGGTCCAGTATGGACTCAAAAGGTTTACCTTCAATGATAGGCATTTTGGCCGATGATTGAGTTACATCAGTTTTCTTTCAACTAGCGATAGACTTGGTAAGAGTTTCTTGTATCCAGCTGGAAGTCACTATGGTGAAACAGGATGATTATGCAAGATGCTCTTGGACTCATCTAGAAAAGGACAATGGGGAAGATGATGGTCTCCTTCACATAATAGACATGGAGTTTTGACCTTTGTTTCCTATCTAAGAATTTAATTTTCACTTGGAAGATGATGGTCTCCTTCACATAATCGCCAGAAGTTTATGACACCGGATGATGCGAATGAGGAGACCATTCTCTCAAGATCTATGGAATGCAAGGAAAATCTCAATGAAAATGGTTTCCTTTGAAAATTAGACAAGGATATCTAGGATATTTAATGTGTGGATTTTCACGAGATGATTCATTATTGCCCCTTTCTTTACTGACTTCTTATTCTTCTTATCCTTCCCTTTTTTCTTCTTCTCAGCTACTTGGTTTTTAGTATCACTAGTTTCACCAAGTGAAGAGGAAGAAGGGGAGGGAGAAACAAGTGAAGTAGTAGGTGAAGGAACAACTTCAGTATCATCCAACTGCTGATTTGATTGCTGAGGGATTATGGTATTTTGAACAATAGAGGTTGAGAATAGCCATACCAGCAGGCAAACTGTGATTCCCAGAAGGGACAATATAGCCATATAAGGAGCACTGATATGTCCCCAAGAAGAGAAAGGACTAGGATTCCCCCCAAGAGGGATTCCTTGATTGGTGGACTCCATTACCTCAACCTAAGATCAATGAGGAAATAGGGATGTTATTCCAAATTAAATAAATTTTAATGACGCTTTGACACAACTTTGCTTCCTCAATTTTTAGGAGTCGAGAAAAAGCTAAATATTACTCTAATCACCTTCGATATTTAATGAGCCTGATGTCACAAGTGTTCTGATGGACCTTTTCTTTTAAGGAGTTGAAAAGGAATGAAAGTGGATACTCTTGAAATTTAGACAGAGGGATTACCAAATCAATCGCAAAACTGCAATATACACTCTGGTGGTAAATTAAAAATAAATTACCAAGGACTTATGTACGACAGTCAATCTTCTCGAATGTTGTGTTCAGTGCATTGTGATCGATAGGGCGGCAGACATGGCTTCCTATGGATAAAGGATATTAGCCTAATGTTCTCTCCCAATATATACTTGATGGTTCGGGGACCACGAGTCCATACTAGCACTTGTTGTATCAAAGAGGAGGAATCACCCAACCTTCAATGTAAACAATAGTTACCAGGTTTTACGATGCCAGAACACGTCTCTAGCCTAGACTTCTAGATGCGTTGCGTTAGGTTCCAAAGCATTGTTAAGTTCATTGAGATTTATTTTAGAGTTGATCTTCTTTATAAGTTTGCCTTTCAAGGTTCACCGCGTGATCTAGATGTAAAATTCATAAATATGCAATCTAGAATGATAAACAATCGTTTATTTTTCTTTTAGCAATGAAAATCCTAGCTACTAAGGAAAGAAGATAACGATTCTTTCAACAAAGAGTAAAGAGCATACACTAAATGCACTTTTCCTAAATCATTTCCGCAAATAGTCTAAATGTAAATGCAAATGAATGTATTTGTTTTTTCGTTTCCTAAATGTGATAATGTAAAAAAGGAAAAGTAAGTAGAGATCTGAACTATTTTCTTTAAAGTGAAACTTCAACGATTTCTTCTTCAAAACGAAAGGAAGACTAAAACGACACTTTTCAATTTCTAATAGAAAATTTCTTTCGACATTTCAAATATTAACAATTCAAATCAAATACAATGGAAAAAGTACAATCCAGTATCTAGAGGAGGAAGACTTTACGACATTCTTTTTCTTGATTCAAAATGACAGTTACGTCACTTTTGCATCGAAACGACAGTTTGATGTAAGCTACTTTTGACGAAGGACTATAAATGATGGACAAATACATAATAAAATCTAATAATCCTAATCAATGGAGGCTGGACAATGTAAAGGAAAGAGGCTTCAGCAATGAGATATTGATCATAAGAAGCAAAACAACTGAATAGAGCTTAAAACAAGGAAGAAAAAACCAAACCTCGAAGAGAGAAATAGTATCAGTCAGTCATCGCACCTATCCTTCAGGAAAATAGGGATGCATCTCACCTACTAAACACAGGAGGTGCAATGCATACAGGCATCCAATTACAGATAGTGCGATGGGCTAGGGAGCAAAACTAAGTTGGTTTTTTGCTCAAAATTTGCAGCTAAGTTCAACGATTTAAGCTAAGCTATGATGGATAGTAAAAACAAAAGTATAGGGGTATGATATTAGGAGGTTATTAAGCTACCACAAGGGTGTTTAGAATGCTTGTAACTCAGATGTTTAGTTCATAAACCAACCCGAAGATTGACTCAAGCAGAATTCATCTACTTTTCATTTGCATAGCAAGAGAAGTTCGAAGGCTATCTCGCTAACTTCCGGCTCTGTTTGGAGTTTATAAATCAAACAACAATAACAAACAAACAAATTATTCGATCCCTAGCGGAGTAGCCGTTTTGTTTTCAGGAAAACTAGTGTCTTTTTGATCTGCTAGTCCCACTAATATGGGTAGCTATCTTAGAAAAAAGCAATCAAAGAACTTTGTGATTTCCTTTATGTATGATAGATAAGAGAGAATCAAAGGGGGACAACCTGAATCTTCTGCTTGACTCCTTTCTTGATTTCTCTTCCCCTTGATAGAGCTTGCAACTCCTCTCCTACTTGTCCCGCTTTAGAGAATACCTGCAGAGACAAATAAACAAAGCACCATCAAAGCATCTTGATCTATAATATCATAAACGATGCAAAATCAGAAATACATTCACCATACAATTCCATTCACAAATAACAACATTCACAAATACATGATTATATGGAAGAAAACTCAAAGAACTTTATTAATAGTATAAGAGAGGAATACAACCCAGCTGTCTGATCCAGCATCATCCTCCCAACATCAAAGCACTCTTCACCTCATGAAAAGCAAGATCACCCAACAATACAAAGCCTCTTCTCAAAGACAAACTAACAACATTTCTTTACAAATTACAAAATTCCAGCGTCCAGATCTCTTAGATGAGGGTTCCATTTATAGATGTTTGCAAAGGTGTGAGTCATCTCTTGGTTTTTTATTAGTCTCATTCCACTTGTATTTCTTAGTTCCACTTGGAGATTTCTTTGATTTATTACTCATCCCTGGGTGAATTTAGAGAGGCAAGTGTAATAGAGGAAGTTTCTAGAAGATTCCATGAGCATCCACTTAGCAAACTCCCTTAGACATTTTTCTACTCTCGCTCGTCGTGCCCCACAAAAAGCCTCTTCAGTATGTATCAAACCTCGCTAGTGTAAGAGTTAGTATGCATCGCACTTTGACCAATGAGCAGTCAGTATGGTCCGGTTTTGACCAGTTCTAAGTGGTTTTTTAGGTGGAACTTCTCAGAAATGATGTAATCAGTTGACCATGATCTTTTAGGTATGAAACAACACTTTTAGGGGTTAAATATCCCTTGGTTTATCGACATATATGATTGGGGTTGTAGTGCCCAAATATGTCTATAATAGGCGCCACCTACATAAGGTGTACACAATACGACCTACACAATGTGTACACAATACCACATGTACAAAACACAACTTGAACAATGTATACACAACACCACCTACACACAACACGCCATGTACAACATGCACAGAACACCATATGTACATAAAGTTGTATCTACAACATGTACATTGTACTATATGTACAAAGAATTGCATACGTAACATCTACATAACACCATATGTACACATCACCACATGCACAATGTGTACACATCACATGTACATGGCACCACTTGCACAACATATAAACAACACCACATGTACACATCACCACCTGCATAACGTATACACAACACCCCCTGCACAACGTGTACACAACAACACCTGCACAAAAAATCCTATATACAACATGTATGCAACATATACATAGAACGACATGCACATAGAATCATATGTGCAATCATTCACACAACACCATGTGTACATAGCACCATGTGTACATAGCATCACATGTAAAACATGCATCCAACACCATATGTACACAACAATGTATATACAACATGTACATTGCACCATATATATTCAACACCACATATGAAACATTTACATAACATCAAATGTATAGAACACCACATATACATAATGTGCAAAACACCATATGTACACATAACCACATGTCCAACATGCCCATGACACCACATATCCAACACATACACAACACCATATGTACATAGCACCACTATACAACATGTATACAACACCCTATGTAGATAACATCACATATACACAATGTACAACATATATACAATAATAATACTACACATGCAAAGACAACATTTCCTCTACCATGAAACATTTCCTCAGGTGTCTTTCCATTTTCCATGCTTGTCCCAACATGTTGCAAATTAGACTGCTTTCATTCCACTTATAGATTCTTCGGCATTACCTTCCATAGCATAAACATAGACATAGTATAATCACAAAGTATTAATTCATATCCCCATGATACCGAACTCATAGATCTATCATAGATACTTTTCCACTCAATTCCTCATAAATTAGGAACCTCTTTAGATCATTCACCTGCAAAAGTAACCCTTCAATCACTAGAATGATCCCTCAAGGCCCTCTTAGACAACCACATACATACATATATATAAACATTAGGGTAAGAAAATCATGATCCCTAGTGAACCTATTAGATAACATCATACATACATATGTATACATGTAAACATTAGCATGAAACAATCATGACCCCTCACGTCCCTATAAGATAACAACATACATATATGTACATGAAATCATCAAGATAATAATGACTACAACTTAATTAGCAGATATCCTAAGGTTAAGGTTAAGAGAACTCCCTTAATCCATGCACAACATGCATAACATTGAGAACATTAGTTTCCAACTTTTCCAAGGCCCCTACTACTTTAAGCCCATTTATTCTACATTTCATGTTACCTTTCTCATGATTGTCCTTCCACCATCCATTTATCCCAGTGGACCCAACCAACCCACTTGATTGTCATATTCTTGCCTTCAGTTACCCTTATACATGCATCAACTTCATCTAAGCCTTACATTAGTTTTTTCATCCCATTCAACTCTCACTGAGCTCCATTAACTTTCCTCATTCCTCAACCAATTCCCAATACCCTAAAAACATAAACGGAAAGAACAAGAAACATGCAAGAAGAAAACCATGGAAAAAACAAGAGCAGTACGACATAAAAGACAAATTGGTATTTCCATACACTAGACATAAACACAATTTCAAATCAAGTGCAAATACATCACAATAGCAAGAATGAACAAAACTGACAACAAACTCCATGAATCAATCCCCTTGGGTTCCTAATGCTTCCAAGGGAAAGCTCAACCTGAGCCTTCTTCAAGATTTCATCGTTTCTTATTTTCCATTCTATCCATGCATCACAGTGCCATAAACACATAATTGTTAGTGTATAAATAAATATACAATATATTAGTTATCTTACCTTGTTGTGCCAAGCACATTCCATTGTAACTGAACACATCCATGCCATCTCCCAAAGGAACCCATTTCCCTTAATGAATCCAACTATAACTAGAAACTAGTTGATATACCTATCAAATACATTTTCATGAAGCTAACAAATATCTAGATAATGTCAGATGAAATAAAGGTTAAGAAGACTTCTTGTATGCAAATAACTCATTCATTTGGTATTGTAGGTTTTGAATATAGTCAAATGAATTCACTCCCAATTGTTTTTTTTTTAGCTTTTCATTACTACAATTGAATCTTATTATATGCTATCACATCACATAGCTATTAGTTATATAAACCAATGAACTGTTACCTTGTCATGCTAATACCAAACATGTTGCCTTGCAACTATTCACACATGTCAATCACATGTTCCAAAGATTAAGGCATCATGTATATTAATTTGAAATCAAAATTTACCAAGACTAATAACTATGTCAGAATCAACTCATAGTCATTACTCATACTACTACAGCTAGCACCCACTTACATTAAAGTACATATCAAATATCTAAATACATAATGTGTTAATATAACCATCCTAAAACAAGATGATTTCTTCATGAAATATTATAGACACATAATCATACCATGCAATCACTCAAACAATCCATAAATATACCATGTTAGACAAACGAAAAAGATGATGTAATCAAACTCATACCTCATTATATATTAGGGGAGGCTATCACATCTGCAAAAGTCAATCCAAATTAGTATAACAAAATACAACAATTATATTGACTCATACATGAATGTCATAACCCTAACCATTTGCAAAGGCTGATCCAGATTTGGATGCTACATAATATCAATATCTTAAAGGTAATAACCATAATCATCATGTGTATGACCACAATGCATACAAAAATAAGTTAATTATCGTACATGACTATCTAATGCATGTGCATATCACCAAACTAAAGAACTAACATTTATCATGCATGTAACCATAACAACAATAGAATGACATGCACATACATATCCATAATTCATATAATAACCATTAACTCTCATACTTCTATACCAAACATAAAAACATACATGTATGATGATATGATCTTACCCTGAGGTCCAGTGCTGTAATTTCACTTTGATAATATGCTTCTACTACTCTATCTCAGTGAGTACAACAAAATCATAAAATACAAACAACATCATGACGACATAAACTAAAACAATGAATATCACAATTAATGTATAAAAATCACATATAAAACTAATATGCATGAATGGAAAAGATATTCTGCCCATCCAACCCATTTGATGAACCCGCGAGCTTTGATAGTACCTTGTAATCACCCCTCCTAGATCTATCCATTTTCACCCACCTGCCAAGGTAAACATGAGATAGATAGCTACTATGACATGACTCAAACTCCTAGGTATAGTTAAGTAAGTTGAATCGATAAAGTAAAACTTTAATAAACTTCCTTAGTAGCTACAATACCCCCCATGAACTAAACAACCACTCCACGTGCCCAAACCCTGACCTAGATTACTTTTCATGGAACTTGATTGTTTGTGTCATTCATAAGCATACATCCATGTGATTGTAGGTCTCCAGATGCATGCATAAGCCTACAAGGGAGCGACTGTAATCATTTTCACCAAATTCTATGGTTCTGACCGTGATACCCAAGGTACCTTTTTCATGGCTAGTCTCCAGACCACTGCCCAAAAGTTAGTGAAACTATTAGAAATGATAACTAACACACAAAAAAAAATTCCTTTAATGGAGATCTTGATCAAGGGCTTAATTGGACACATCCCAACCATGACAAACATTTCGTCAAGCACATGATGAACATGTAATCTTCTGGTCATCAATGTATATCTAAATATAAGGGTTTGAAAGTTATATGAGAGTCACCAATAAGTTCTAATGCCCTTTCATAATCATCGCAATAACATTTTTTATCTCATGAATTCATTAACATTTCATCAACAAATCAAACATATAGAGAGACATAGCTAGAACCTATTATGAAACCATGCTTATAACTAGGATATAATGATACTAATAACCATGATAGATCAACCATCAAAGCTACATAATAACAGGTATAATTACTCATGAAATACAAGAGGAAAATGA
Source organism: Pinus taeda (assembly GCA_000404065.3). Classification (NCBI taxonomy): domain Eukaryota; kingdom Viridiplantae; phylum Streptophyta; class Pinopsida; order Pinales; family Pinaceae; genus Pinus; species Pinus taeda. The sequence continues at coordinate 58,421 of APFE031020796.1, forward strand.
TCTCTTATTAAGATATGCAAAATCCAACCAAGTTGCAAACTTCCACATACCACACAACCATATATTGGGTTGAAGCAAATATTTCTTTCATGTAATCACCCTCATGCCATATTCCAAACATGAATGTGGGACTCATAATAAAGCCAACTAAGGCTTCCTTAGAGTTTACAATATATCTGGCCATTATCATTCAAGGGATTTCTAGGAGTAAAACCCTCATCTATATAGCGAATATTTACAATATATTGTTCCATAATTGGTCAAGAGATTCCTAGGCCAAATGATAAACATACATTACCAAGCTTTACTACAATCCTGCCAAAACTGATCAAGGGATCACTAGGTCCGAAAAAGGCATGTAGTCCTATATATTTCTTCACCCAATACCTTGAGGAAAATTTCCCTCTCCACCCTCAATATTTATTATGTATCCCACCATTAATGGTCAAGGGATTCCTAGGCCCTTTTGAATTTTCTTGAGACCACCTCATCGAGTTCCAAAACCATGGCACAATCTAACTCAACCAAATGAAAGAATCTCCTCACACCATGGCTATCTTGAAATGGAAAGGTAGGGTTGAAATCATTGTCACACCTCAAAAATACCATGCTAGTGAGAGAAAGAGAACCAAATACACACATGCACATACCATGCATGTCAAAACTAGCAAGAAAATCATACATGAAACTTCCTACCTACAAGTAATCCCACTATAGCCTCTTAATCCAACTCTTCCTTGCTTGATATTTTCTTTCCTTTTCTTTTTTTAATTCCTTTGCTATCCTTTCTCCAATGTATGAGTGATCTAAGAATGCCCTAGGTGTGCAAGAGATGAGAGAGAGAAAAGGAAAATATCTCTAAACTAAAATTGACAAAAGTATCAACTGACAAAAACCATAAATTGATTCTCACAAGCCTTTTTATCACTAAGGCCTCCATTTTCTTCAATTTCATCTATTTGACCTTCAATTTCCTATTGGGTTTTGTTATATTCTCTCCACATAGTTAACAGGGGGTTTGACGGGTACCCTTAACCTCACTTTATGGGGTCCAGGGCAGTGCCCCGGAAAATTTTGGTTTTGGACCCTATGTTAGGTTGGGCGGACCCACCTATGGTTTTGTGCATGATTTTCGCACATGTTTTTTGGACATAATGGTTTTCGTTCCATGGTTTTGGACGTGATGGTTTTCGTTCCATGGTTTTGGACGCGATGGTTTTCGGTCCATGGTATTGGATGCTTCAGCATGTATAAATATGTATTGTAACATTGAAAGGAACATAATGAAAAATCAAGCTGGTAGTCTCGGTTTTGAGATCCAGTGGGAAATCTCTGTGTATATGTGTTTTGTGTGTTATGCTCTCGCATTTTTATTTTTCCTGTGATTTAGAATTCGTATGCAGGTAATTTCTGTACGGGGTTAAAACCTACAACTCCGCTGGGGACCTTGTTGTAGCTTATCAATCTCTTGAAACCCTTTGACATACTTTACCCTCTGTTATTCATCGAATTCAGGTCCAATTCACTAAAATTTGAGTCAGTTTTGAGTATAAAATTGTCATTTTGTAATCAACGTAGCTCTCTAACTGACAAAATGCACTACATTGCACCCTCTACATAGAGATAGTGAGATGCATCGCACTGTCCCTAACTCTAGCCTACGTTGATCCCTTTAGGATCAGTTTTCCCATCTTGGAGCTGAAACCTTTAGTCAATTTTCAGTTGTTTGAATTACCTGTTGGATATGGATGAGTTCTTGTCTCTTAAAACAATCTTTGTTTCCTTATTTCAACCTGATTTAGACTGGATTGTTGAAGTTCTTTATGTATTTGTTTTTTCATTTGCAGTCCATTATCAAAAAATAGTTTCGATCCATTGTTTTGTCAAAAACGAAGTGTCATAAAGTATTCCTTCATAAATAAATGATTGATCTATTTGTGCATTTGATTCATATTTTTGTTTAAAGTGTCAAAAATATTCATTTCTTTAAAGTTGAAAGTGTCATTTAGTCTTCCTTTCCCTTTAAGAGAAACTGTGATAAATCGACATTTTTGTGAACGGAGTTTTTTAATCATTTGTGCATTAGTTTTTCTTAGTGCATCATTCACATTAAGAAGAACTGAAAAGAAAAATAAATACATGCAATTGCATTTTAGAGTTGAGTTTGTGTGTTCAAAAGGAATGGATTAGGGAATTGCATTAGTTTGTGCTCTTTGTTGTTTGATCCAAAAAGTACTTGTATTCTCTATCCCTCATAGCTAGGATCTTCTTTGTTGAAAACAAATGGAAAGCGTGCTTCTCATTCTAGTTGCATTTTTAGGAATTTCGAAAAACATCTCATGGTGAACCTTCAAAGGAAAATTCTAAAGAAGATAAACTTAAAATTTATCTGAATTAATCTAATAACACATTGGAACTTAACAAAAACATCTAGAGGTCTAGGCTAGAGATGTATTCCAACGTCTTTAAACCTAGTAGCTGTCGTTTTCACTGAGGTTGGGTGATTCCTCCTCTCTGATTCGATAAGTGCTAGTACGGCCTTGTGCTCCCTATACCATCGAGTATATAATGGAAGACCCCAATAGGTTTAAATCCTTTATCCCTAGGAAGCTGACTCTGCCACCTAACCGATCACAATGCACTAAACATAGCATTCGGGAAGACTGACTGCCGTATGGTAAATCCTTGGTAATTTCTCTTTCATTTACCACCAAGGTGTATATTGCAGTTTTGTGATTAGTTTGGTAAACCATGTTGTCTAGTATGTCCAGAGCAATCACTTTCATTCCTTTTCGACTCTTTAACTATAAAAGGATCATCTGAGAACTTGTCCCTTCAAGCTCATTAAACGTCAAAGGTGACTAGAGTCATCTTTTGTTTTTTCTCGACTCTTTAAAAATGAAAAAGCGAAGTTGTGTTCCAGTGTTGTAAAAATTAATTGACCATGGATAACATCCTCCACGCTCGCTCCTTAGTTGATCTTAGGTTGAAACATATGGCAACAAATATGGAGTCCACCAATCAAGGAATTCCTTTTGATGGAATTCCTAGTCCTTTTCCTCCATTTGGAAATATTAGTGCTCCATATATGGCTACATTGTCCCTTCCAGGATTTACCATTGGCTTGCCAGTATGGTTGTTTTCAACCTCCAGGTCAAAATGTCGTGATTTCTCCACATCAAGTACACCTCCAACTGGACAAAATCAACCTCCAGTTGATCCTAAAGTTGACCCTTTGCCTTCTTCCTCGTTTGTTTCTTCCTCCCCTTCTTCCTCTTCACCTAGTGAAAGTATTGGTAATAGTAACCAGGTGGCTAAGAAGAAGAAGAAGAAGCAAATTTAGTATAAGGGAAAAAAAGAAACGATTGCTTTGAATGCAACATCTGATGAGAAACTGTCTATCAAGCCTCACAAAGTTTGATATCCATGCAAAATTTATGCGGGAGACCATCTTCTTCGAAATTGTCCTGATATTTCTTAGATCTTAGAAGAATGGTCTTCACGTTCACATCGTCCTATGTCATCAAATTCTGGAGATCATGTTGGTGACACACCATCAACTAGTGGTAGTAAAGTTCATGGAAATAAGGGTAATGTTAAGTTTCCATGTAGGTTATGTGAAGGGAATCACCCTATTCACCTTTGTCCCTATCTGGATGAAACCAAAAAAGTGTTGGATAACCGTCCTGCTTCACCGCAACAACTTCCATCTAGTTACAGGAAACTATCCCTTAATCCTTCACTAGTTGATGAATTGACTGACCAAAATCAACTGTCGGTCAAGCCCACTCTCTCTAAAAGTGAATCCTATGAGTCTATACCCGACCCAAATCAACAGGTCAAGGTAACAGTTGACCCGATTTCACCTTCAGTAAATCGCACCTTTCTCGAAGAGAGTGAAAATGATACCACTCAAGTTCTTTTTGTTTCTTTAGATTCAAATGAGCTTGGGGGAAATCCTCTTGTTCCATCAAGACAAAAGGAAAATCCTCCAGTTCTTATAACTCAAGGGGTTAATCCTCCCATTTCTATGGTACCCCCTCCAAGTAGTCTAGTCACTTCCTTTGATTGGAATCGACTGGCTAGATTCCACCTTCCTTCTTATGTGTCATTCCAGATCATAGTACAAGTTTTTAATATGACTATATCTGGCACTATTATAGATGAAGGTGCATCTGTGAGTATCCTTTCCTCAACTACTTAGCAAGTGCTTGACTCACCGCCAATTGTGCCTGTTACCCAGAATCTGTTGGCTTTTAACAGAGGAACAAGTCGACCATTAGGATCCTCCCTCGGTTACCCATTACTTTGGGAGGAAAAACCATTTGTCTGAACGTGATGGTAGTCCCAAGCCCTTTAGATTACAATTTAATTCTTGGGCGCGACTATGTTTATGAAATGGGAGCTATTGTTTCAACAATCTTTCAAGTGATTTTTTTCCCACATGAAGGCAAGATTGTCACCATTGACCAGCGTTCATTTCCCAGTCCAAATATGGCTCCTAGTCAACCATATTCCCTAATTGGTCCTTTTTTACCAATGGTATCATCCTCACCATAGGTTAATTATGTGGCAACCTATTCCATACCTACATAAACTGACGATCAATTCAATGATGTTGTACATCATGTACTAGGGGCATTAGAACCAGATCTCTCTTTCATGACCACTTACGAGTTGTGATCGAGGATCTTCGAAGATAGTTATTTTTCTATGTCAACCTCGTTAAAAAATGAAACAAGGAATATGAGGATAGTTCTTTTAATGTGTCAACCTCGTTAAAAAATGAAATAGGTCTGAGGATAGTTCGTTGTCTTGTGTCAACCTCGTTAAAAAATGAAACAAGGATCTTCAAGGATAGTTTGTTGTCTTGTGTCAACCTCGTTAAAAAATGAAACATGGATCTTCGAGGATAGTTCCTTGTCTTGTGTCAACCTTGTTAAAAATGAAACCAAGGATACGAGGACCGTTCTTGGTCTTGTGTCAACATCGTTAAAAAATGAAACAAATAACATGAGGATAGTTCTTTTACTGTGTCAACCTCATTAAAAAATGAAACAACTCCCATGAGGACAGTTCCTTATGTTGTGTCAACCTTGTTAAAAAATGAAACCAAGAATATGAGGATAGTTCTTTTAATGTGTCAACCTTGTTAAAAAATGAAACAGGTCTTCGAGGATAGTTCGTTGTCTTATGTCATCCTTGTTAAAAAATGAAACAGGCCCACAAGAATAGTTCCTTGTCTTGTGTCAACCTCATTAAAAATGAAATCAAGGAGTATGAGGATAGTTCTTTTGCTGTGTCAACCTCATTAAAAAAATGAACAGGTCAATGAGGATAGTTCTTTTACATTGTCAACCTCGTTAAAAATGAAACAACTCTTATGAGGAGAATTCCTTGTCTTGTTTTAACCTCGATAAAAAATGAAACAAGGGTGTCTGAGCAGAGTTCCTTGTCTTGTGTCAAGCTCATTAAGAAATGAAACAAGGTCCCCTAGAGCAAAGTTCCAAGTCGAGTCTTTGAGTAGATCTCGTAAAATCCCAGTCGAGTCTTTCACTTGATCTCGTAAAAGAACCTTCATTCCATCCACCTGATAGCCACGAGTAGTCTACTTAGGTGAATGTAATGAAGCTTGGGGGGCATGCACCTAGTGGTAAAGTTAAGTTTCCATGTAGGTTATGTGAAGGTAATCACCCCATTCACCTTCATCTATCTGGACGAAGCCAAAAATGTGTTGGATAACTGTCCTGCTTCACCACAGTGACTTCCATCTGGTTACAAGAGACTCCCCCTTTCATCATGCTGGGGGCATGAAAACTGAATCCAAGAATAGTTCTTCATTTTAAGCTTCTGTAAAAATGAAACTAAATCCAAGCATAGTTTTTCGTTTCAAGATTGTGCAAACATGAAACTGAATCCAAGCACAGTTCCCTATGGTTCAAGCTTGTCTAAAAATGAACCCATTTCCATTTTAACCCTTGTGATTTCCATTTTATTAGCCTCTTTCTTTAGATGAGCCTTGGTTGTTTTTGTCCCATCGCCACCATCCCTTTGGCCGACTATACGCTTTCACTTGGTTGTTTTACCCTTTTTTGAGGAACAATTGCAATGAGTGGTCTTATTAGCCGGCCTCTTCACATAAATCAAATTTTTTTGAGAAGTTCCAACATCACCGGAACCAGTTACTACCCTAGATACCACTCATTCCTCAAAATCGAGTCCTCTTTAAGCTCTTTTCAAACTCTCTAAACATGAAAAGATTGTCGAATGCTTGTCGTTTCTAGCTCGTTAATGGATTAGAATTGATATCTAATCAGTATAGTTTTACCCCTTCTTTGGGTTGAGATAGATTAACTGTGAAGAAGGTACTCGTTGGTCAAACATGATCAATAAGTTCTCTCTTGTATTTTTTTATGCTTTTTCCGACTTGAGAGACAAATGTACGAAAAAGAACTTTTGGGGTCTCCCTTTAGTCCCTTTTCAAAATCTCTAAATAAGAAAAGGACCAAGTTGTCTTTGTCGTTAAACTCATTAAAAACATTAAAGAGCGACAAACTTGTCCATCTAGACAAGACCGAGTTTCCCCTTTGCTAGACTCGTTGAAACATCAAATAGTGATGGATTCACCCGAAGGGTGAAATTATACAACAACCATATGTTATCCTCCTCAAGCTTGATTAAAAATAAAGAGGTACTAGTCAGAAATGACTGGGGAAAATGGGAAAAAGCCGGGAACACTTTATGGTAGCAGGTCGCTCTTGAACATGACACTTTCACCTCATCACCATGACTATGTGGGTTGGGTCATTTAGCTTGATAGCTATCACACCATTGGTCTATCATACCATCCATTGCTTTGTTTTGGGTCAATGCTACCAATTCACTTCAGTGTCGCCAATATGTTCAAGAGAAGTTATTAAGTTCAAAGCTTCATCCTTTACAATACAGTAAACCTTCATTCTCATGCCCACCATCCCTGAACCTTGTGTCGTCAGTCAATGTTTCATCTCCAAAATCATTTACCTCGTTTCGTGTCATTGATGTGGGATACATCAAGGCCCTCCTGTGATGAGTCACATCTTGTCGACATCAGCACATCATCCAAGAAGCTGACTTAGAAACACCCCTTCAGTACCTTGAGGCTTGCATACATCAATGGC
>APFE031020802.1:15442-56346 GCA_000404065.3 Pinus taeda
TTTATGTATTCCACATCTCTCTTTTGCTTCTATTTTGGACAGATGAAATGATTAAGTTTGAAATCATGCTTTGACATGCTCAGCTTTTTAGTTTGTTCAAAATTTATGTTTTCTACTGTCTAGAGAGGATTCAAATGGTTGTTTGCCCTCTTTAGCTCCTTCTCTATCATCCTTGATCATCCATATCAGAATAAGGCATCAACGCTCACTCCTACCTTGCCCCAAAGATCCCCCTGCAAAAAAACTGTGGTCAATCCCCGCACCCTGAATTGCACTCCCTCCAATTGCCGCCAAAAACCCAAAAATCTTTAAATCAACCCCCTTATCAATTTACTAGCCTAATATCTTTGATCCTAATTGGTCAGCTTATCATATTGAAAGATCTACCGAATCTGACCCGAGAGAGCCTTCTCATACCTCGTAGGGCTAGCTATGAGGTGAAATGGTTTGATGTAGTCTTGAGAGTTTGTCTATCTCAGCCTAGGTGAATTCCAAGCGCTAACACAGCCCAAGAAGACAAAAAGACAACTTGTTGCATGAGACTATGTAATGAGAAGATCTAGAGGCTTGGGAAAGATGATTGCATAGTTGAGGAGCTTAGTGAAGAAGTCTTAAGCCTTGAAATTTCCCAATGCAAATTATAGGAGAGAGAGAGGCATAGGGATTGTGTAATTGCTTAGTTCAAGGAGGTAGGGAGACAACTTGAGGCTTGCCGCTACAAAATCCAAAAAAAGAGAATGATTGGAAGGGTAAACTATGAAGTTGTGGAGGGAAAGAGGGAAAGGTTGAGCATTGAGACTGTGTAATGCATAGTCATTGGAGGCAAGAATTGCACATTGTACAGTTCTAGGAAGAAAGGGGGAAGTTTGAACCTTGCTACTACACAATGCATAGTTAAAGAATGATGAGTTGGGTAAAGTTGGTTGGGAAAAATATTCTTAGGATTTGGCTAAATGTGGGATCAACGAGATAGAAGTTAGACCAATATATAACTTATGAATGATCACAAACACTCAAAACAATTGACAAAAAAACATTGAAAACTCAATACATAAGAATAACATGATCCCCTTAATGCGACAACAATACAACAACCTCCTCAAAGTGTGACACTTAGGGTATGCTTTGCAACAATAATGATTACATTTATACGCTAGTTCTTTTCTTTGATAATTTCACTTCTTCATTAACACAATACATTCACCCCATAACATCATAACATTATTCAGTTTTACATCATTATTTAGCAGCATATGCAATTATATAGAAAGAACAATATCATCATCATCAATGCATCTGAACATAAAGGAATAGTAGAAGAAAAACATTCACACATAGAGACACTAGGATTGGCCGGAGACCAGGGAAAAACCCACTATGGGGAAAAGCCTTTCAAATCATTCTTCTTATTATATTTTCATGGAATGATTCAGAAAGAGAGAGTAAAATGATCCATATATTCATTCATATAATTATTCATCAAAAGAAACTACAACATCCATGAAATGAACCCAACAATGCTTATACTCAAAATCTTTATTTTGAAGCTTGTAATGAACTATCACTCTCTGCGTTAATTGCCAAAAATTATGGTCACTGAGTGAAATATTTGGACAAATGAAATTCCATCAGGTCCTAGTTGGATATAGGAGTCATGCATGCGACTCAGAAGATTCTAGTCGCTCTTTGGATCCTACAAACAAGTGACTGGAGTATGCAATTGATGTTATGAAACCCTAGAAATTGATCACATAGAGGACAAGATGTGCATGCAACTGGGATGCTTCGGCCACATGGATGAGCCTGGTAGCAAGAAAATGTAGTTGATATCTCTCTATCTTATGATGCAACTAAGGCCCAAAACCCTAAAATAGAAATGGAAGCTTCAGACCCTGTAATTTCATCTTTGAGCGAACATGTTCCTCTATGGACAAGCCTTAGACCTATGAGAGTGAAAACCAAAGATAGAAGAGTGTCTCATTATGATTTCCAAATGAGGTAGAGATAACTTGTATTTATAGCCTTCTAAGGGTTTCCACTTTTCTTCAGGGTCGACATTATCAAATATGCACATGTGGGCTTTTCTCCATAAGTACATTGTCCTGTATTCGATTTGAGTGATATTTAGGTCAATTTTGGTCCTCTCGAAAATTGAAATTCAATGAAATCATAATATACATCATATAAGCCATCCAAAGTAGAATTTTACTGTAGTTTCATATTTTAACACTCCCTCTCAACTAAGGAGAATTCCACCTAGATCATGTCATGAGTATTCTGTCAACAAATCATATCCAGTCTCAAGAATCTCATCATCACGTATCATCATTGATCATCTCATTTCATCTCTTTCTTATTCATGTTTATCTCTTTATTATGATTGCTCATATGCTCAATATTCTTGAAAAAGAAGAATAATTTGTCATCGGAGGGGAGCTCAATCTACCACCCTCTATCCATCGAGGAGCCATTTCTACCACTCGAAATCTATGCCAGTGGGGATCCCAATGCTACCACTTGTGAAACATTAGTGGGGATTTAAATATATGACCTGCATCATCATTGAAGAGCATATCATCAGGGAGAATATCTCAACCTAGAATGACATCATGGAGCATATCTCAACCCAAAGTCTCATGGGGGAGCTAAAAATATACTACCCCATATCAAGCAATAGGTGATATAGGGGAGCTACTATTCAACCCATCCTATTTCCTACTGATATTCCCAACAATGGCCCTCAATAGTCATGTGGTAGAAAAATTTCATCATAATCAACTTGGGTTGTACACCCCCAAGTACACTCTCAACCTGTTTGCCCGATGGGGAGTGGTAATCCCAACAAACCCAGCTTGTAGGTATGATGTCAACTGGGGTATATTCTATAAATACCAAGATAGGAGAGAAACATCTTTGACCCTATGGGTGACAGAAAGGGTAAAAACATCTATGACCCTAATTATCTATATATCCCTCAACCCTAGGAGCCCTTTATCTTAATTCCTCACCCTGGGATCTCAGACAAAGGGGGAAGAGCTAGCTCAATATTCTTGATCATCGATGCTCTGTACAAACCAACAAAATATTATCGTGCTCATATATGGTAATCATCATTTCTAAATAGCAGTTGTCTCCTATTCATACAGGACATCAAATCAAATATCATATGGGAACAAAATATACATATCATAAAAAGGATACCATTATCATCCTCCCTCTCAAGGAGGTTCCAACCACAATCCTAAGCTTGTCTCGTATAACAACATTATCTCAATGGATGTGTCTCAGTCCTAGCTTTATGCATGATTCTTTTCCATTAAGTTCACACTCTTTGGCATCACAATGTATCCATGTCATATCCAAAAATTTCTCAAACATCTCTCAAAAAAGCTTCTTCATCCTGCCTCATAGTTAGGCATGCTAACAACCTCGTACGCAACCTCGGTCATGCTTAAAGCTATGAACCTATCATATCATGGTAGATCTCATACTAAGGTAGCATCCAAATGTGCTCATCAATAATGATCCTAATCATCATCATTACATACATGCATTCACATATCACAGAAAAAATGTTTCAGACCAAAAACATTAATTGTCCCATGCAAATATATCAAAGGGTGCTTAGCGGAATCTCTATGTGTATGAAGTGGTTCAATCATGAATTCATTCAAGTTCTATGCAAATCATATATATATATATATATACACTTATGGGTGTTCAAAACAAAACATCAATGCTTCAATCAATTGTGGGGTGCTAAGTCCAGTCCAAAAATATCTCTTCATAACTTCTTGAAATTCAATTAGAGTGTCCAAGGATTTTCATTTCCACTTTTCAACACTTCTTCAATAGCTTCATAATATAGATTTTCTTTTCCCAACTTCATAAATCAATTCATCATGCCATGATTCATTATTTTGAGCTTCAAAACCCATCTCCCTCTTACTTAGATCATTAGAGGCTCATTATCTATCAATAGTAGACCTTCAACATATAAAACCAAAACAAAAATCAAAATCATACCTCGGAACACTTTTGAAGTAGACGATTGAATCGACAACACATCATTCTAGCTTCACTAGATAACTATCAATGCGGACATAATAGGATTGAGGAGCTTGCTTCATATAAGATTTTCTGCAAACATAATAGTTTACCAAACCAACATGCTCAGCCTTACATAATTCAATATTGTGTAATCAAATCAAATAAGTCAGCTTATCAAATATTAGATTCCTGGACCAGAATAAAACATTAATACTATTGTATCAAATTCTTTAGACCAGGTGACAGATAGATCTCTCATCAAGTCATGACTTCATCTATTATTATGTCAACAAGTTGCCATTTAATTATCAAACCAAGCTTCATCAAGTCATCCTCATGATTATAATATAAATCATTAGATGAAAATGCATATCCTAAGAATAGGTTCCATCCATTTATTTTGAGATTACTTCACACTGAGTTACAACTATCAATACTTCAACCATTGTGCTAAGAATATGGAGGCCAATACAAAACAATTATCGAATACCAATATTAGTCATTGGAATTCATTATGCCCTTATAGCATTATTATTAAGGAAAAAAACCAGTTGTTAAATCAAATAATTAGTCATTAGGTCAAATCCCAAATTTTCTATCAAAGTGAGATATATAGTTCAAAACATATTTCAATCATCAATTCAAAATTATAAGTCATTATCATGTAAAAAATCCAAACACTACTCATCTATATCAATCAGTTAAATATAGTCAAACTCTTGTAGTACAAACTTCAATGGTTATATCATAATGGAATATCTATATTCATATCCTCGTCACCTGCAAACACAATTTCAGTCTACATATTCATATTATAGTAAACATTCAAACTTCCCTTCTCATATACATTTCTGTTGTCTGCTTCATGTCCATAGGACTAACATCCTTCAGGTGAACATATGATTTCATGCACAAAACATCATTCTTGTGTCCTATAAGAATATTTGCACCCATAGGCCTTCCTCTAAGTGGTTGGGAGACTACAATTGCATCCTTGACCTCACTTCCATGTAGCTAAGAGGCTACAATCACACCTGTAAGCTTGCTTCCATGCGACTGAGGCTTAGAGAAAGGGAAAACTCTCTCTTCTCATATCAGAACTTTGCTGCAGATCAACAATGTCATATATTTTTCTATTCATGTCCATAAATATTATTTCAACAGTAAATAATATATGTATAATGCCAATGGTAATATGAGTAAGGATCTTATAGATATATTCTCCCTTTGAATGGTAATCCACTTCAGTCATCTTTATTCAAGTCATCAACCTATCTATAATATTGTCATGGATCAACAAATCTGTTAGATCATAAAGTCAGAATATGTCACATATTCATCATGGTTATGCCATGTTATCATCAGGTACTTCATCATGACATCAATCTATCATCAACGGTTAGTGTCAAATAGCTAATAGGAATAAAATTCAAGAATCATGATCACAACATTACTTCTTTGTCACGTAACTCAATCCATCAAGTAAGGGCATTCAATTTTACCATATTCCATAATTACTAACACATCAAAATAATACCATGGTAAAAATATATCATGAATATCAATCTCATTGTTACACTTATATCATCATTGCTACCATGCTTTTCTCAAATAATATCAATAGTATCAAGTTACCAAGTTTATTAGAATCAAGGTGCTAGACTTCTTTATGGGATCAAGATATATAGAACGATACGAGTTAGCCAAACATCAAGTATACTAATATATCATAAATCAATATTTCCAGGTAGCATCATAGAATTGATAAATTCATCATTTTTAAAATGAAATATGCTTGCAAAATATCCAGAGTATCAAAAATCAATGTATCTATGTAGCTCTACCATGACTTAACTAAATACATCATCTCATCACAAGTACCATGAATCAAACGTTCATATGCATGAGCGATTGTTGAAGGTGATATATGTATCATACATTAGGGATTACCATTCCATCCATATTGAAACAACACCATACATACTTTGTGTTACACAAAAAATTGTCACCATGACTTTCTACAGTTTGTGTGAGTCCATCAACACTCATACATACCTCCTTTGCAAGTCTTAAGCCTCAGCTCTTCATGTCAAGCCTTGAAAATGGGAGAAAGACCTTAAAAATATCTCAAATCATGGTTTCGCAATTTCTCCTAGCATTGCCTACGGTGCTGCACCCAATGGTCATGTTTCCTACGAACCTGACCGCTTTGTCTGTTGAGTAATGGGTGTGAACCCCTGTAAAAGTGAAAAAGGTGTGAGTTCATTCTTAAAAACTCATCTTGGGTCACTTCTAGACACTTCTAGAAGGAATATTGTGCTGGCAAGTCCGCTCCACCTTGGTTCATCCATTCCATAACTAAGGGAGCTAAGTCCATGATATGAGGTGCTTATCCCATTGAAGGAGGAACTTATCCCTTCAATAGTGGACCTGCAACTTCCTCCATTTGCACTATAAATTCAGGCATTGGGCTGGTTGTAGGGGAGGTTGAAAGTTGAAGATTCTTGAGGGTAAATGATGCTGAAAACTAGACTTCTTTTTTGAGCTTGTGAGAGGAGAGATCACATACCTTTCATGTCATTTGGAAAGTGAGTGAGGCTTGTCAAAGTAGAGGAGACTCCTACTGGACCCTGGAAAGAACTTGTGCAACATCAAGGCAAAGGTTGTAAAGTTCTTTTATTCATAAAGTTAATATAATCAAGTTTGTTTTTCTCAATGAACTGTCTCTAATGGTTTATTTTATGAGCTCCTTGATCTTCATAATGAACATGTTTTATTATAATATCTATGCATGTGTTATTTGATGTGTGTTTGTTTGTGTATGTAGGTTATTGAAAAGGAACTGCTTGAAGCTGTTGGAATAAAGCTGCCTTAAACAAGCGTTGGACTGAGGTAGGGTCTGTTACACCTCTTAGTTTTCATTTATGAATTGAAACATGTTTAGAGAAAAGTAGATTTGTTTGTACTCTTTGTTGCTAGATATCATTCGATACTAGGGAGATCAGTCTTGTCCGCAAGAACGATTTATCCGACCAACAAATTGGCGACTCCACTGGGGACTGGTTTGGTTTGGTTTTTTATTTGTCTTTGCTTTGACTTGAGAAACTCGAGTTTTGGTTTCTGATTTTGCCTTGATGTGTGTGAGTTTGGGTACTTGTTAGATCCTGGATTGATTTTTATTTTTTTTAATTTTGGAAGAGGACCGCGCCTTCTGCGTTAGGTACAGTGCGGACCTGTCCGCACTGTTACAGTGTAACACGGAGCGGCATCATACCTGGTTCTACTGGGGGCCTGTGGACCCTATCAAAAGTTTGAAAAACCTAAGATCCATCTGCCCAGTTAGGTTTAGTTTTTGTCCATAGCTGTTTGTTTATGCCCAGACCTACACTTGTCTTGACAAAAGATCCTTGTGAGTTAGTTTTCCTTGGCATTCTGGTTTGAAGTGATTTTCTAGAAGTTTTGCCTGTTGGATTGATTTTCGCTTAGTCTTCGTAGTAGCTCAGTGATCAGAAGCCTTAGAGCCTTAGATCACCCTGGTCTCTCTGGTCTTCTTGCTGAGTTTGACTAGCTTATGAAATCTATCCTTGAAGAGAGCTAGATCCCATTTGTCTCTTTTGCAAAACTTTGATTAAAATTGATTGAAAGTTTCGAATTTCATTTTTTATTACAACATAATTGGGTGTTTGTGATTAGTTTGTTGAGCTGAACAAATTGATCTTTAGTTAGATGAAAGACTAAGTTAAGCATCCTAAAAAAAAATTCAAGTTTCTTTTCAATCCATTTTTCGTTTAGATCTCAAGATTAGATTATAGTTTTGAGTTTTTCATAGAAATTATAGAAGCTTGTTGAAAAATTTGTTTTCAATAGTTTTTTAGAGTTTGTCTAGAAATCTTAAAAGCTCTCTTGAAAGAGTTGTTTATTCTTGTAGTTCTTGATTGTTGAAAAGCAAAGGGATTTTCCCTGAGCGTGATTAGTAGTCTCATTTTAAAAGTTCTTTGAAAAAGACAAAAAGTTTTCTTTTCGGTTGTATGTTAAGCGAAAGATTTGATTTTCAAAGCATTGCATTTCAACTCTTCCTTTTCTAGAAATTCATTGAAAAGGAAAAGGAATTGTTATTATCTTAGGTGCATTTCTTTTTTAGTGTTTTGGAGTCGAGTCTTCACACCATAAAGTTTCATCTCCGCACCCATTGACTTAAGAAACAAACAATAAAATTAACGCTTAATTAAAATCCATCTAGTAATCTTTTTGTTTTCTAGGGCTATTTTCACCAACATAGCTTAGGCTAGTATCTTGGAGTAGGGAGTAATTAACTCTCCAAGATAGTTTAAACAAACAAGTAGTCGGTCTTATGGTAGGGAGAAATTCCAATTGTTACATCTATGTTCTGGGAAAGCTCCTCTTAAAGGAGAAGCACGAGATCATATCTGAACCAATGTGGGAATCCTTCCTCATTGGGAACGATAGAAGATATTCACGTATTAAAAATGGTAAACCTCGGATTGACCATTGTCAAGGTGCTTGAAGTCACTTGTTGGTAAACCTTGGATTATGTCAAGGAGCATTCAAGGGGATTGAGCTTGTTACTCTGCCCTTGCGTGTGTAGCAGATCGTAGACTGTTCCCCCAGGTATATTTGTTTCCGTTGGTGACCTTAGTGGCCATAATCTTTAGGATTCTTTCCTAGGTGACAGTGGAGGGAAGATCCCACTGTACCTAGAGCAGACGTCGACTAGACTCACTTGGACTCTCTAGGGGGTTATCTTCACTCGAGACAGTTATAGTGGAGAAACTTGTGTCAGTTTGTTTCATTAAGCAGGTTGTCGGGGTAACTGTTCCAACCGCCATTTCTGTATTGAATTCTGCGACGTTGGATTTCATCACCAACTAGTGTTTTTGATCCAAAAATACACTGTTTGTGTGTGGTTTGATCTCCTAGATTTATTAGGTGTGTGCTTCAAATTGTTTGGTTCTTTAGAGACTTTAGGTGGTTTTCTTGAGATTTTCTTTGTTTTCGTGTGAAGTAGTTAAATAATTAATCGTGGTTGAATTACCGAGACAATCCCGTCAACTTCGGAGGAAGCCTCTCGAATTTACACCAAGTCAACTTGATGGGTTGCGAGCTCTTGTCACACCTAGTGAAAGTAGGGTTGGGTCACTAGAGGTAGGAGATTCTTCGTTAATCATACATCCTAATCATCTAGTTCAAGAAACAGAACATATTTCTGAACCGATTTCATTTTCTGAGGTTACTGGTAGTATCACTCCTACGAGTTCATTAGCCGAAGAACCTGAAATCTTTGAACCTGAAACTGAACCTCCTGCTACTCCATCTTTGGGATTTTCTTCTCCTGCTTCGAGTGGTCCTAGTTCACCCAGGTAGAAAATAACATTACCCAAAATCTTCCTTCTGGACTCATTTCCAGAGAAGAAATTGTAAGTTCAAGTCTGAACGAAGGTATAAGCATCCCTAAAAGTCAACCAACTATTGAACTTAGGGAGCGTGAATCTATTTTCTACAATCCCATTAGAGGTGATGCTTGGTATATTTCATTGACTAATTTTTTAGAAAATCCAGGTCTCGCGTCTTCACCACCTTGATTTCCTTTCCATCCAACACCCAGAGGTTATTATCCTCCTTTGAATATGTCGAGACAGTCATTCTTGTTTTCTCAGACGCCAGAAATGTTTTTACATGGCGGTCCTTCTATTCCTCCTGGGTATCAGTCTTTATCTGGTACATTTTCAGGAGCATCTCCTCAATCCATCGAATATGTAGTATCTCCTGGTAATAGCGGAATTAAACCGTTAAGTGTCGAAGAGATTCTTATGATGTCTAGTACTACTCCTAATCCGCAAACTCAAGCTAGTTCAATACCGTTTGTGGGGCAGTCGCAAGGTACTCAAATACTGCCTGGGGGGCAACCTTAGGGTAGTCCATTACCACCTGGGGGGAAACCTCAAGGACAGTATATCCCTACGGGACAGTATGTACCTCAAGATCAACCCCATTATCAACATGTACCTCAAGGTCAACCCCAGTATCAATATGTGCCTCAAAGTCAGTACCAGCCTCAAGGTCAGTACCAACCTCAAGGTCAATGCCAACCTCAAGGTTTCCAACCACCTTCAAGTCAATCATTTGTTCAAGGACCAGGAAATGTACCATATATTTATCAACTTTACACTCAACCTAGCTTTGGTCCTCTCTATGCTCAACCTGTTATGGGTCCATACCCCGGAATGAACGTGGTGTGGGATCAACAGACTCCGCAACACAGTGTGTAGTTGTCATCTCAATCTGGACAGTCTTTTATTTCTGGTTCACCCCAGCAACCTGTCCAGCCTACTACTCAAACTTCTACACTTGGGGTAGCTCATCAGTCTGGGCCTAGTTCACCACAAACTATGTCCCAAACATCTGCTGCAACTACTGCGGCCTCTGTTCAATCCACCCCACCTATTTCTGGACTATCAGCAGCTCCAGTTTCTACTACTCCTATATCAACTCCTCAGGCCTCTTTACCTCAGTCCGAACCTACAATCTGGACTCTGGTTCTGATGCCTGTAGGACAACCTAGGCCTAGTACGGTTGTCACAAGTCAACCCCAATTTACTTATCAACCATACCAGGGGTAGTACCAATCCAGCCCTGCTGTGCAGAACCCGGCTTATCAATATCAACCGTACCCTGGGTATACTTATCAACAACCTCAACAATCCCAATATGGTCCGGTTAATCCTGGTTTTCAGGGAGGATATAATATCCCAAATGCAAATCCGATTCCAAGTTATCCTGGATATCCTCCTCCTGGGGCTGGTCTTATGACCCCACATTTTCGGGATCCGAACCGTCAGTTACCATTTATAGAAACTTTAGATTTGCCTAACTTGTCGCGCCTTACGAATGATCCTATTAATTATCTTCCGTTTTGGCTGCCAATGCCGAATAAGTTGCCCAGTGATATACCAAAGTTTGAGGGGAAGTCAGGAGAAGATCTGTCTAATCATGTGATGACTTACCATCTCTGGTGTGCATCGAATGCCATTATAGATGATTCAATTCGTCTTCATCTTTTTCAACACACTTTGATTGGGCTTGCAGCCTAGTGGTACATTGAGTTGCCATGAGGCTCTTTTTACAATTTTAGTCAGTTAGCCACTTCCTTCCTTACTCATTTTCAGCTCCTAGTTCGATATGACAATGGAACGAAATTATTAACTTCATTAAAACAGTTGACGTCCACATATATTTCAGACCATATTCATGAATAGCGACATCGACGTCGTTTAGTGAAAGTTTTTATCCCAGACCAAATTTTGGCAGAATGGTTTGTAAAATCGTTATTACCTAAAATAACTGAAGATGTAGCCAAGGCAGGTGTAGTTACTGAAGAGAATGTAATTGCTCAAGCTTAGTACCTTGACTTAGTTTATATGCAGTCAGGTACTTTACACAAGAAAATCCACGACCTTCCGAAACAAAAATCAAATAACTGCACCTCCCTCAGGGTCTCATGCCGCTGATGGTATGATTGGTATTGTTAATACCAAGAGTAAGAAGAAATCCTCCAAGAATTCTTCTCCTATCTTAACTTTACCAGATTCCCCGAAGGGAGAGTCTTCACCTAAAATTTTTTCCGATGTTCATGTCGTAGAATCTTCTACGGCCAAATCAAAATCTAACAGTAAGAAGAAAGGCAAGAACAAGAATAAGCAAAACTCGAAGGAGAAATCCGATAAACCTGAATCTACTGACGAGAAACGTAAACCTCGTTATCCTTGTCTCATGTGTGATGAGGAGCATTTTACATGATATTGTCCACATCATGCCGAGGTTGCGAAAATCGTCAAAGGTTCGCAAACACTTGGTGTTTTGAGGGATCCTTTTCCAAGTCAAGACAGTGAAATGATAGGCTCTTCCTCTAGTGCCTCGGAAGAGCCCATAATGATGATGTCGCATGTAAGGATTGCGACACGATCACAAGATTATCGAAGTAAGAGTCCTATTGGTGGTAAGGAAGCGAAATCTTCTAATTCCAATCCATCAACCTCAGCTCTGTCTAGTTCTGATCCGCTACAGATCGAGAAACCAAATCCTGACTTAGTCATCAAACCGCTCGCTAAGGGTATACTTCAAAAGTCAACTTTCAATCCACATGCGAAAGCTGCTCAGAACTATAACATTGTTGAACATTTAGCTATTTCACCTTCAGCATTGTCGACTTTGGAAGTGCTACAATCTTGTCTAGCACAGCGTAAAATGATATTGTCGGCTATAGGAGTTGTTGATCTTCAGGACTCCAACCTCATAGTCTTTGATTTAGAAAATAGCACACCTCGTTTACCTCATCAAATGGATTTCCAGATTCCAGTGTTAGTCAAAAATAGACCTTGCTTTAGGACTGTGATTCATGAGGGAGCTTCAACATGTATTATGTCAATATAGTGGAAAACCCTTGGTTCTCCTACACTTAATCAATCCCCGACGATTCTGAAGGCCTTTGATGGCTGAGGGTTTCATCCTTATGGAATTTTACAGGACTTACCTATAGGGGTTGAAGGAAAAACTGTTAATCTAGATGTGGAGGTGGTTGATGCCCCTCTGGATTACAACCTTATTTTGGGTCGTAGCTGGTCTTACGCCATGACTGTTGTTGTTTCATCGGTCTTTCGGCTTATTAAGTTTCCACATAATGGAAAGATCGTTACAATAGATCAGTTAACTTACTTTTTGTCCAACCCATCCTCTGCTGAGAGTATTCAACATGTTGGTAAAACCGCTATCCCTTATAAGGATGTTGGGGTAGGATTAGTTAAAGATTCAGGTTTACTCGAAACTTTTTCATTTCCTCCTCCCAACGTACCGTCTCCTTTCGCGACTATTCATATGATTTCGTCAGAATCCATTGTTCTTGATGATCCTTGGATCGTTCCATCCGATTCCGAGGTGGACTCTCTTGGTGATGCCATGCCTTTGAGTCCCTTTGAAGTTCCTTATCAGGTTGTACAGTCATTTTCTGACTCAAGTTCAACCAATCTTGATCTAGTGAATGAGATCCATGGAGAATCACTTTCAATCTCAACCTCAAATTCAATAACCTTTTCTGAAACCATTCACACCGATGAGAAAATTCAAGAACTGTTGTCTGTTGATGCGTTACCATGGGAATATCTTCATCATCAATCTTCGTTTTTACCTGAGATTGATCATTTTGAAAATGATTTTTCATCTATTTTTACCGTTGAATATGTCAAAGAACCGCAGAATCCATTGAAACATCCTGATTCTGAACAAAATTTAGCCAATATTTCTCGAACGTTCCCATCGACATTTCAGTCAAACTTGGGATTGTTGAAAACATTCACATAGGTGCTTCTTGTATGAACACTAAAGTCAACACATATAAAGCCCTATTTCAAGAATTCCATGACGTGTTTGCCTGGTCCTATGAGGAAATGCCAGGAATTGATCCTTCAATCGTTGTTCATGAGATCAAAACCTACCTGGATGCTAAACCCATCGGCAACGTTTACGTTAGATACACCCACGAAAAGCTGCTGCCATCAAAGTAGAAGTTGAGAATACTTAAAGTAGGTTTCATTTATCCAATTCCTTCAATGGATTGCGTATCGAATATTGTTCCGGTTACCAAACAACAAGGGATAATAAGAATATGTATTGACTATAGGGATATTAATCGTGCTTGTCCAAATGACAATTATCCCACACCCTATATCGATCAAATTATCGATGATTGTGCCGGTAGTGAAATTTTCTCCTTTATGGATGGCTTTTCCGGTTATAATCAAATTAACATTCTACTTGCCGATCAACCAAAAATGACATTCATTTGTCCATGGGGGACATTTTCTTATTGCAAGTTACCTTTTGGATTGAAGAATGCCAGAGCAACTTTTCAAAGGGCTATGTCTTATGCATTTCATGACATCAGGCACATTGTGCAACCTTATCTCGATGATTTACCATCCCATTCTTTACACTGAGCCATCATCTCACTCATTTATGAGCAATTTTCATGAGATGTAGGCATTATCGGATTAGGCTAAGTCCGCACAAGTGTGTTTTCTGTATAGAAATGGTCGTTTACTGGGATTTGTTGTATCCAAAGCCAACATTTGTGTCGATCCTTCGAAGGTCGAAGCCATCGTCAAGTTACCACCTCCTTTGACTCTTCGCCTACTCCAGAGTTTGCAAGGGAAAGAAAACTTTTTACGTCGTTTCATTCCTAACTACGCCAAGATTACAAAAGGTTTCACCCTGTTGTTGAAACAGAACACTCCATTCTTTTGGGACGAGATAGCTGACAAATCTTTCGATGCACTTAAACAAGCATTGACCCATGCGCCATTATTGCATCCTCCCAACTACAACCAGGATTACTTCTTGTACCTCGCCACTTCCCATTCCACCATTGGGATGGTTTTAGTTCAACAATATGAATTCGAAAGTGAACATGTGATTTATTATCTTATTCAGGCTCTAACTCTGACTGAGTTAAAATATTCACAAGTGGAGAAACTGGCCTTAGCTGCAGTCTAAGCTATTCAGCGATTTCGTCATTACATTTTGTTACGCAAAACCACGGTCATTTCTGAATGTAACCCTACGCAATACATTTTGACTAAACAATTGCTAGGGGGCAAGTATTCCAAATGGATTGTCATCCTGCAGGAATTTGACTTGGAATTTGAAAAGGCCAAGTCAAAGAAGTCTTTGATTTTTTCGGAATTGATGTGTGACTTCCCTCGTGCTGATACCGAACATGTGGCGGAAAAACCCATTGCGGATGAATCCTTGTTCCTTATCAGCACTGTTGATCCATGGTATGGACATATCATTTTCTATCTCTAGACCCAATCTTTTCGGCCATATATTTCACGATCTCAGCGTCGGAAAATCTGTTTCCAATCCCAACCTTACACTATTATTGGAAATACTCTTTCTCGTCGTGGGGTGGATTCTGTTTTCTTTCGTTGTCTTACTCATGACGAGGCTGAAAAGGTTCTTAATGACTATCACTCTGGAGCATGTGGCGGTCATATGTCTAGGTATGCCACATCCCAAAAGATTCTGCGTGCTGGCTATTTCTGGCCGTCCTTATTCAAAGATTGTATCACTGCAGTCCAAAAATGCCACAATTGCCAAATTTTTGATCATAAGATGCGCGCTCCACCTGCTCCTCTCCACCCTATCATTTCCGTTGGTCCATTCGCAAAATGGGGTATCGATTTTATTACATGTAACCCTCACTCGGCCAAGGGGCATGCGTATATCATCCTTGCGGTAGATTATTTTACCAAGTGGGCCGAGGCGATGCCTACATTTTCGGCAGACGGCAAAACTGCTGCGATTTTCGTTTTCAATCATATAATTGTTAGGTTTGTTGTTCCTCAAGTAATTATCACTAACCATGGGAGTCATTTTCGAAACATCATGATGACTGAACTTACAGATCAGCTTGGCCTTTGTCACGATAATTCCACTCCATATTACCCACAGGCAAATGGTCTGGTTGAAGCAATCAACAAAGTTTTAGTCACCATGATCCAACGAATCATTGGGATTCATAGGTCGAATTGGCATAACATGTTATTTTCAGTGCTTTGGGCATACCAAACCTCAGTCAAAACATCAACAGGTTTTACTCCTTTTCAACTGGTTTATGGTTTAGAGGCAGTATTACCCATTGAGTGCGAAATCCCGTCATTACAAATTGTCGTGAAATTATTACCAACCACTTCTGAAGAGGAAAAACGTTTATTATACTTAGCTCAATTAGATGAGAATCGACGTAATGCTGCATTAGCTGTTGAAACTCATGCCAAATGTATTAAAGCTCAGTATGATCAGAATGTTACACCCTGCAATTTCTCAGAAGGAGACCTAGTCTTACTTTACGATCAAGCAAATGATAAGCTAGGGGCTGGCAAATTTGTACCCATGTGGCATGGTCTGTATATTGTCAAGTGAAAGCTGGCAAAAGGGGCCTATGAGTTAGAAGATTTAGACGGTGTCTCTTGAGGTAAGCCTAGGAATGGGCTTTATCTAAAGCAATATTATGCTTAAAATATTACTGTGGAGATTTTTTAGACTAGTTTCTTTCTAAGTTTGGTATGTTCTTAGATTAGAAATGCGTGCTTTACTTTAGAGAGTGTTTTTCATTATTGTTCCTACTTATCTTGATTTTACTCTTGATATTGCAGATGTCAACGCCTCTCCAAACATACATCGGTTTTGCTGATGGCGCTTTTCGTAGTACACAAAACATCTCTTCCGCAGCTTGGGTTATCTATTCGCCCTCTGACGAGTTAGTATCTATGCATGGGGTAAGCCTCGGTCAAACAACGAACAACATTGCAGAATACAGTGCAGTGATTGAGTTATTATCTGAATCCATTTCATTTGGAATTCGGCGTTTGATTGTTAATTTAGATTTGGAACTCGTTGTATTATAGCTTAATCGAGTTTATGCCATTAGAAATCGAGTGTTATTACGATTATTTTTGAGAGTCCATCTCTTGGAACGAGAATTTGATTACATCGAATATTAGCACATTCCAAGCTATTTAAATACATTAGTAGATGCAGTTGCTTCTCGAAAGTTAAATAGACATTTGCATTAAATCAAACAGTAAATTTTAAAACATCCCATAACATGTTTTTCAAGATAACCAAAAATAGTAATATAGTATAGCATAAGAGTGTGTCAAAATATACATCCTCTTCGATCATAGGTTGAAAGACACCTTATGATCGGCAAAAATGATAGTATAAAAAGTCCAAAAATGAGTCTACAAGGCAATCATCCTATCACTAGTGATGATCACGATAAGACACCACTACTCGGGCCACCCTACAAAGGAACCTCCTAAAAGGTCCTGGGACCCCAATAACATAGCGCTGAAGTCTAAGAGGAATGTCATCTATGCTGGTCTCTGGAATATCTGTGGTTAAGCGCTCTAGATGGCTCTCCAGTTCGACCAAGGTATCTGCTGATTGGTCCTGTGGGGCCGGTGCTGAGGCAGTTGGTTGTCTTCGATCATAGGGCTGGAGAGAGGTTGGTTGTCGTGGACCCACATCTACATTTAAAACTTTTTACTATTAGTTTTGGGATGATTTAAGAAACAAAAAATATATATAATTAAAATGTTGAAAACAATTTTACCTCTATCATCCCATTGCTCTCCTGGTGGAAGAGCCATGTCAGGATCACCACGATAATCCATCCCAGTGTATGGAAAATCCTGAATCACAAAGATTTGGTTCTCCTACCAACGGAAATACTCTGGTGTGAATCGAACAACCTCGGTACCCTCCTCAGGATGGCGGGCCATAACTGCAACCCATCGCATAACCCGAGGATCTTGGGGAAGTCCAGCCTCAACAGTAAGTTGTTGTGGAACCAGCATAGGTACCCTCTCTAGGGCAAAGCTGACAACTAAATAACCATATCCAAAGTTCTTTAACTATCCATTCTTCGCCCTAGTCAATTGGCCCTTCACATTGGCCAATACAACATTGCACCAGTTGAAGGTGGTGCCTCGGAAGCAGTCTACTGCCATGTGCATCTGGGAACCTGTAGCTAGACACAATGTTGCGCTCCCGCAGAGTCTGGTAACAGTAAAGGTGATCACCTTTAGTTTAGGATGGGAGATGGTTTTAACATCTATCTGTTTTTCCGGAGTCTGGTCATTACAGAACTCTAGTCGGAGATTAGCGACAAATTAGCCACCTGGCCTAGATCCGAACAGAGATAATCCCTCGCCTCTCTTGAGCAAGCCAGTCAAAAAGTATATGTCATCCAACTCGATTTAGAGCTGGTTGCCACCAATGATGAAGCATTAGTCCTGCGTGCTCCACCTGTTTCCCAGCCATTGTAGAAAGTCTACCTGTGCCCTCATGCCAGGTATGCTCCAAAATTTGAATAGCCCGCATGCTCTCAATGCCTGTAACGAAGGTGGATGGAGTAATGCAGCTTGATCCACATCCTCATGCTCTCTTTCCTACCAAACAAGCATCTTTTGTACCTAAATTGCAAAATAGGTGGTTTAGAACATTTCATTTCAAAATCTATGGGGCAAAAATGAGGAATTGAGGGTTTAAAATCCGTGTTCCGCGGGGTTCGCACCCATCCTTTCAGAGATAGTGCATAGGTGCGCACTTCTCCTTAAGGACAGGTGCGGCACCCCAACTTTTCTCTGTGCACAGAAAAATCGGGGTGCGTAGGGGCCACATGGCACCCTTGCGCAACTGCCGCAGGCGATTTTTTGCCCTAATTTTCCTCTAAAAATCAATTTTTAAAACCTAAAACAAAATTTTAAATAGATGAAATGCAAGTCAGGGACAATGTGGATTACCTGGAGAAGATGGTTCTCGATTCTAGTGGTCGGATTTTTTGTAATCTCCACAGGAAGTTTTCTTACCAAAAGCTCTTACTTTTTACTCCAAAGGCAAACGGTAAAAATGAACTTGTAAAAGCCCTTTTTATAAGATTTTTTGAATAAATAAATTTAATTTATTTATTTTTTACTTTGAAAAGGTCATTTTTGGTGCATTTTTATTATTTTTAAAACAGATATGAGTAATTTTTATAGTTTTTGTGCAGAATATTGGGTATTCAGGCGAAATTGGTCATTTTTAGCAAAAAACACATAGAAGTCCTCTTTAAGCTCTTTTCTGACTCGTAAAATATGAAAAGATTGCCGAGTTTTTCTTTTTAGACTCATTAAAATGGAATTAAAAAGATGGTACTCTTACATCTCTTTTTTGACTGTATAAATATGAAAAGATTGCTGGAATTTTGTCGTTTCGAATTCAATATTGGTAATAAAACGACGTGTTTTCGATCAATTTTTTACTTTTTCAAATTGAAGGCACTAATTATGAAAAGTACTCCTTGATCGTAATGGTCAAGCAATTCTTTCAAGTATTATTTTATAGTTTTTTGAGCTTGGGAGACACAAATTTACGAAAAAGGAAAACCATGGAGTTTTCTTAAGTTTTTCTTCTAACTCCCTAAAATTGAAAAACGCCGAGTTTCTTCTATACTGGACTTGTTAAAATTCAACAGTAAAGGACCTATTCAATTACAAAAAAGAAAAAACCACTCCTTCTTAGGGTTCGAATCTAAACTAAGTTGGACTCATCCGAAGGATGAGCTTATAACCAAGCAAATGTTATCCTCCTCAACCTTGTCAAAAATAAAGAGGTACTTGCTAGAAATGGTGGGGGAAAAGAGAGAAAAACGAACCTATTTGTCATACTTTGTGTTTGAAAAACTTTCCCTCACTCTTGAACACGACACTTTTATTCACCTAGGTTGGGAAATCCTTTACCTAACAGTTAATCAAGCCACATTGAAAGTCTTCAGCCGGTTTCCGGTTATTAGCTTTGGGTCAACTGTCACCAAGCCATTTGCAGTGTCGTTATGTGTTCAAGAGGTCTGTGCAAATAAACCATTCACCTACAAAATATCTATCATCCATCATTGACCATCCCTGAGTTAGTTCTTACCAAATATATTTCTTCAAACTTGATCTATGATTTCATGTTATGGGCTTGCCTAGGACAGATCACTTTCTATCGACTCTGACTCATTATCTAGAAAGATGATCTAGAAATCATCAGTACCTTTGAATCTGCATGCCTCAATGGTAGGTTTCTCGCCTTTGACGACAGGTTGCATCATTGACCTTCGATCAAAGGATTCTGTGACGTGTTCGACATCGACTCATTCATTCACATGTAATGGACTGTACTGAGTACTTTGAGGGCCATTGACATTACTGGTGGTTCCTCTCACACTTTTTAACAGTTTACATCATTGATTGGTAATCAAGTGGTTTCTACCATGTTCGACTTCGACACATTCATTCACATGGATAGAATCGTACTAGTTCGGGAAGTAGAAATGAAGACCTCGGATCTAATTTCCACCATCCAGGCTGCGAGGAATTTTGTTATCATTATATATTGGACTATTGATAAACAGGTGGTTGTGCCCATACTGTGTCCATATGTTCCCACTTGTGATGTAATACAAAATCATTCCTATATCAGAAAAGTTTTAGATATTTCTTAGTC
This sequence comes from Pinus taeda, assembly GCA_000404065.3. NCBI lineage: Eukaryota > Viridiplantae > Streptophyta > Pinopsida > Pinales > Pinaceae > Pinus > Pinus taeda. The sequence continues at coordinate 35,600 of APFE031020802.1, forward strand.
AGTTTTGATCTGAGCATGGGAATGCCTACCTCAGCGATGATATTTTCACATATATATATTTTGTGTTCAATGTTTTTACAGGTTCCAACCAGGGTATCCACAGGAAGATCCTTGAAATTATAAATTCCTTCACTCTTCTAAGATGATAAAAAACCATCCTCATCTATTACAGACTTCGCACTTTAGGGGGCAATCTATTACACAAAAAATTGTCACCATGACTTTCTACAGTTTGTGTGAGTCCATCAACAATCATACATACCTTCTTTGCAAGTCTTAAGCCTCAGCTCTTCATGTCAAGCCTTGAAAATGGGAGAAAGACCTTAAAAATATCTCAAATCCTGGTTTCACACTTTCTCCTAGCATTGTCTGCGGTGCTGCACCCAATGGTCATGTTTCCTGCAAACCTGACCGTTTTGTCTGTTGAGTAATGGGTGCGAACCCCTATAAAAGTTCAAAAGGCGTGAGTTCATTCTTAAAAACTCATCTTGGGTCACTTCTAGACACTTCTAGAAGGAATATTGCGCTGGCAAGTCTGCTCCACCTTGGTTCATCCATTCCATAACACTAAGGGAGCTAACTCCATGATATGAGGTGCTTATCCCATTGAAGGAGGAACTTATCACTTCAATGGTGGACTTGCAACTTCCTCCATTTGCACTATAAATTCAGGCATTGGGTTGGTTGTAGGGGAGGTTGAAAGCTGAAGATTCTTGAGGGTAAATGTTGCTGGAAATTAGACTTCCTTTTTGAGCTTGTGAGAGGAGAGATCACATACATTTCATTTCATTTGGGAAGTGAGTGAGGCTTGTCAAAGTAGAGGAGATTCCTGCTAGACCCTGGAAAGAGCTTGTGCAACATCAAGGCAAAGGTTGTAAGGTTCTTTTATTCATAAAGTTAATACAATCAAGTTTATTTTTCTCAATGAACTGTCTCTAATGGTTTATTTTATGAGCTCCTTGATCTTCATAATGAACGTGTTTTATTATATTATCTATGCAGGTGTTCTTTGATGTGTGTTTGTTTGTGTATGTAGGTTTTAAAAGGGATTTGCTTGAAGTTGTTGGAACAAAGCTACCACAAACAAGCGTTGGACCGTGGTAGGGTCTATTACACCTCTTAGTTTTCATTTATGAATTGAAACATGTTTAGAGAAAAGTAGATTTGCTTGTGCTGCTTGTTGCTAGATATCATTTGATACTAGGGAGATCGGCCTTGTCCGCAAGAACGATTTATCCGACCAACAGGCATGAAGCTCTAAGGTACTAAAATGGAGTTTCTAAGTCATCTCCCTAGATAATGAGTTGAAGTCAACAGGAAGTGACCCGTCAAATGAGGGCCATGATTAGTCCCCCATCATCGACACGAAACAAGGAATAAAGTGGAATGAAATGAATAAGATCCAAGATTGTAACAACGGGTCAGATAATGTATAGATAAATAAATTTAGATAAGACTTCTCTTGAACATTGGTGACACGACTCTGGAGTGTGGAATAATTTGATTCAACATAAGACTAAAGGTCATGATGAAAAAATGGAATAGTCAGATGAGAGGAAAAAATGGATCACCCAAACTTGAGAGGATAAGTGACTAAGTGAGGATATCCCAAAATTGACATGAAAAGCAGAAGAGTATCATGTTCAAGAGTGACATGTTGCCTATACAAAGAATGTTTTATTTTCATTTTTCCCCACTATTTCTAGCGAGCACCCCAATTATTTTTATCACAAGCTTGAAGGGGATAACATATGCTTGTCATGTAAGTTCATTCTTCGAATGAATCCATCCTAGTAAGTTTTTTGAGCCCTAGGAAGGAGAAACTTGGTCTCATCATGGTGACAAGTCTTTCATCGTAAAATTGTAAAGAGTTCGATGTAAGAATAACTTAGTATCTTTTTCATATTTAGAGAGTTTGAAAAAGAGACGAAAAAGAAAACTTCATCATGTCCCTTTTCATAATTTGTCCCTTGAACCTCAGAAGGTAGAAAACAATATTAGAGAGAACTTCTTCACCATATCAACCAAGGTGTACCTTTTTCGTAAATAGTCAATCTCAACTCAAAAAAGGGGTAACGTATACTGAAACGATGTCAATTCATTTAATTTAACGAGTTCGGAAAGACAAGTACTCGATGATCTTTTCATGTTTCGAGAGTCAGAAAAGAGCTCAAAGATGACTGTAGGGGGGTTCCTTTTTAACGAGTCTGAAAAAGAGATAAAACAAAAAAATCATTTGAATCAGTCAATAATAATCACATGTCCACCAAAAAGTACCTATAACTGCACAAATATAACCACTAGTCATTTATATCGATAAAAATAATAAATATTAATAAAGTAATGACAAAAATGAAATTAAAAGTTGTAAATATGCCACAAGTTAAAAACATTTTTACCATTTCACTGTAGTGAATTTTGAGAGTGCATTTTACCCTTTTTCTTTTGATTTTCAGGCGAATGGTGCGGGAGATCCTGGGCATCATTTCTCGAGCCGTCAATAGCAGGTAAGAGCTCTATCTTTGCTGTCATATTTTATTACATTTTGATGTATTTTTAATGGATTTTTTCTTGCCATTAGGAAGATTTTTCATTTTTAAACTGCATAGGCGATCATCATGGGTTTGATCATCGGACTCACGATGATCGCCCCTAAGCTGAAAGGTCCCTGCGATGGCATTGCTAGATGCATAAAACAGGCACGATGGTTCTGGGGTGGATTTTTTTAAAATAAAAACGCTATTAAAAGCAAAATTTTCGGGTTTAACTCCATGAAAAGGCATATAATTGCTGTGTAATGATGTTTTGCAGGAGACTGTAGAAAATCATGGTTCTAGAATGGAAGGAAAGAGGCCATGAGGCATAACACCACCAGGCAGCCCAAGATCTGGAATATATCAATTCTTTGAGGAACTGTGGGTTGCTAAAGTTCTTTAGGACTACAGGACTAAGAGATTAGAATGGACTACTGCAGTACTTGATTAACCTATGGGACATTGATCAGGAAATATTCATCATTAGGGACCAGGAGTTAGAGTTGGAGGAAACTAATATTTATTTCGTCACTAGATTGTCAAGTACTGGAGAAAGAGTTCAATTCTTCGGGTCTCGTCTGGGAGGTGAGAGTACTAGTACTCTAGTTGTGAGACATTTCCCAAGTGTCGAGATGACAATGGGTGAGAAGGTGAAGATAGCTACAATCAGAGATATTCCCCTGAGGATGATCCTATTCACCATAGCTTGCGTAGTTGCGACACAAGATTTGCCTGAGACTTCGAAATCCCAATTCGAGTATGCAGTAGATACCTTCACCCCAACATTATTCAACCAGTGTTCAGGGACTAGCCAATATGAAGAGGAATTTGACCAAGGGTAAGTGTAGAAACTTGAAAAAGTTTGGATTTGGTTGAATTTTGGTTACTTTCTTTTTGGATCACGTGCCCCTGTTTTGGTATTAGTGGGCAAAGATACCAGATCCGAATCCACAAGATTCGAGACTAGTCAGATGGAGTGAACTCATGCCTTGAGGAGGAAGGGGTCATGAAGTCATTTCCTGCCACAATTTTTCATTTGGCTGCACATCCAATTGATCGTTGTGGATGATTATGCCTATGCAAGCATAGATTTTAGATGGGACCCAGATCTACCTCTTCCACCGCGTGAACAATGGACTGATGTAGGTAAAACTTGTTTTTGGACTTTTCAAGTTTTTATGAAAGTGTAACTAGGGCTGAACTTGTGATAAATGTGCATATGTGGGACCAGAAAGGCTACCTGGCATGTCACCAATAGAACAACGAGTAGCCCAACAAGTAGCAGATGCTCCCTATGAGGAAGGAATGGGCCCCATCAGAGAGATGGAATGTAATCTAGATGTGATCATTCAAGGGATTCCAGAGTATGCTACAATAGATGATGTGCCCTTGCAATACTAGAGGCACACAGTAGGGGTATTTGCGAGACTTCATCGGCTGTTAGGCCGAGTGATTAGAGCAGTCTCATGTTATCACGAGCATCATGCAGGTGCATAGCTTTTCCAGTTGTTTTTTTCACATGATGTAAGCTGTGAAATCCAAGTGTCTTGAAACACTTTAGTTTTTGAGATTTTGATGTTTAAACACTCTAACAAACGCGACACACACACACACACTCTCTCTCTTACAAACACACACACACATGCAAGTTTTATTTTCTATTTATGTGTTCGTGTATCATGATAATGTGTTTGATTTTGTAAATTACGCAAATGTCTATCAAGCACATAGTTTGCTAATGCATCTGTTAATGCATTCAAATTGCATGGAATATGTTGATATGTGATAAAATCAAAAGTTCTTTCCAGTAATCAAACACGTAGGTACATACGCAATATCTGCGGATTTCTTACTGAGTAATGATTGTTTAACTGTAACACAACGAGTTATGAATCTAACTTAACAACTAAATCTCTAATGATAAGAGCAATTTCTTCTAACAATAGTTCCATGACTGCACTATATTTAGCAATATTGTTAGTTGTTCATCCTAGGAAAATATCTTGTAATCAACCAACTTGCCATCAAGGGCGAAGAATGCCCCAGCCACAGAAGGCAAATTCCGTGTGCTACGACAAGCACCATTAGCAAAACCAACATAATGATTTGACAACATTTGCAAACCAAGTGGAACACAAGGTAAGCAAAAAAACACGTCTGTAAAGAAAACAAGCACACCAAAAATAAATAAGAAACGCACACCAATGTATTCACACACTAATGTACAAAAAGTAATTACACAGATAACCACATGCAAAAAGTTCATATGGAGCCCATTTCCGGACTTAGGTAATCGATCAATAGAGAACGAAACCGAAGTTTCACCGTTGGCACGACATGTAAGCATCGACTCGACCAAATAATGGAGTAAAACTCATAAAAGGCTATGCCCCTATGCTCCTCGGGCGAGTGAGAGTTACAAGTCATAGGATGAAAATCCCATTGCAAGAATGGGTAAATGGTAGAGACTCAATGAAAAAATCTCATGAAAGGAGGCAATAAAAATTTAATCTCATGACAAGGAAAAGGTGACCCTAGTTGAAATATTTTGACGATTTCAGGTTGGACTAAAATTTCAATGGGCAAGGTTTCAGTGATGTTTCCCATATTACCCTCAGACAAAAATTCATGCATCAAAACATGTGTTTGAATTGGACACGTTGGGTTCTAAGAAATGAAAGATTCAAGACATGAAGGCATCTCACTCAGGTTGGGAAGAAATGAAGAACAATGATGGAGAACATTCTAAGGAGTTTCATCTAGAGACATAACCTCAACAATACTCTCGTCGGTGGGGAATGTCTCATTCAGAGGATCCAGAGAATCCCAAGAACCAAGCCAAGGATATGGCACATAAGTATCCAGGTTCATACTGAAAAAAGCATGACTTTCTAAAGTAGTTGTTAAAGCCAAGACAATTTCTTGATAAGCTTGTTCTAATGGACTTAACGTCATCGAATCACTAATTGGATTAGGAATAATCCAAGGACCTGTAGAGACATAGATCATATTGATCAAAGTGATATTGGGAGGTGGGGGAGAAAACGTACCCATTAAATCAGAATCTTTAAAAAGACCTATCCCCACATTCTCATAAGGAATTTCGATATTTCCCACATATGGGACATTGTCGTTCTATGTACTGGAAGAGAAAAAAAACAGTTGGTTGATGGTGACAATTTTTCCTTCGTGAGGAAAACGAAGCACCCCGAACAAAGAAGAAATCACACAAAACATAGCATGGGTCCAACTTCGCCCTAGAAGAAGGTTGTAATTGAGATTAGCATCTACAACTTCCACTTCTATCTCAACAATCTTTCCTTCCAACGTGATAGCAAAATTTGTGAGAATACCATATGGATGGGAGCCTCTGCCATCAAAGGGCTCCAAAGTGTTCGAGGACTGGTTAAGGGGAAGAGATCCAATGGCCTTCCAACATGAAATAGACATTATGTAGGTGGAATCACCTTCATCAATAAAAGTCTGATGGATTTTCTTTCCTTTAATGATAACTTGAATCAGAAAAGCAATCTGATGAGGAAGTCGAGGAACATGGTTTTCAAGATCAAAGGTAATTAAAATCGAATCAGTAGGCTCAGTGGAGCCTATAATGGACAATAATGATTTCTGCTGCGTTGGAGATGTTTGAAGAACTTCCAAAGTAGACATCACCGAAAGTGCTTGAGCTAAATCTTTGACTATATTATAATGATGTGCAACTCTAGCAATCAGATTATAAGATGATTTCTGAAGCACACCTTTGGGAGGTGTTTAGATTACGGATTCATTGTTAGGTTACTCAATATGGAGCATAATAGAACTGGATGGAGGGTAAGTGGAAGGTATATTAGTGACTTCTTTATCCACCATTTTCTTTTGTAAGGTTTGATATTCCTTTGATCGAGTAGAAATTGAAATAGGTGATGAACCTTGCATCATGAAAACTTGAGAACCAGAGGAGGCAGAGGATTACGGTTGGTCTACCAACTATGTCTGTTGTGATGGAAACATTTCTTTCAAAACAACTAGAGTCCCTTTCAATAAATGGTTAACTTTAGCACATTAGGGACAATCTATAATATAATGGTCTTCCTCACAAATGAGGCAAGGATCGGCTTTCGCTTGGAAGCATCACCAACAGATGATTTGGGTGGATCATGTTTCGGGGTATCAGATCTGGCTTTACCTTTACCCTTTTTCTTACCTTTTGAAGCCTTATCTGCTATCGTAGACTGGATGACATGAACCTCAGAGGTTTTACTAGGATTTGACAAATTTTTCGAAGGATGGTTGGAGCCAATATCTGAAACAAACTTTTGCTTTGAATAAGTCTTAGCGAAGGTCTGGGACACCGATCCAATTATACCATCAATAGGTGGTACATCAGGAGACTTTGGAGATGCCGAATCTGAAGATGGTCTTGGAGCATCAGGCAAAATCTCATATAATGTGCCAGAATGGGAATATATTGAGTCTAGATACTGGGCATGAGTAATAACTTGGTCATCAATAACACAACCACCCATTGCTATAACTTTAGAAATTTTGTTTACAAATGATTTTGTGAACCATTCGGTTAACAACTCATCAGGAATCTCAAATTTTATAAGGTGACGTTGATGTCTCCATTCATGGATATAATCGGAAATATGCGTCACAATATCTTGCTTAAGAGATGTTAGCAAAGAGTACTACTTTCACAATGAACTGGTATCTAGAAATGGGTGAGGAAAGCCATATCCAAAGAGTTAAATTCAACATAGGTACCTCGAGGTAACTCAACATCCCATTTCACGGTAGCAACTATTAAGGTTCTCTAAAAGAGGCGAAGACGGATAAAATCATCAATATAAGAATTTGAAGAGCACCATAACTGATATGGCATCATATGGGCTTGAGGGTCCTCTTTAGCTTTTCCTTCGAACTTAGGGCAATCACTTGGAATTTTAGTAGGAACTGGAGGCCAGTAAGGATAATGAAGAATAGGATAATTTGCAAGCCTTGAGACATCAGGCAGTTCCAATGTGGCTAAAAATGGAAATTACAGATCAAATGACATGTAGGGCCTTTGAGGAGGCCCAAACTGCAGGTTCCAACTTTGCCGGTAAGGATTATGCCTCCACAATGAAGGATTTTGACCATATGGAACTTGATTCTTCTCCCACTAAAAGGTACCTTGACCATAAGGTGGATTTTGTCCAGGGTAGGTTTGATATTGACTTATCATAGGCCGCTGATAGGCATTATACATGGCATATAGAGTGTAAGGTTGTTGAACCTATTGACCCTGGACCTGAAGGGACTGGCCCTGCTACTGCAAGGGTTGACCTTATGTATGCAAGGGCTGATCCTTTTGGTATACATGTTGAGCTTGCTGCAGGGGTTTACCTTGCTACTACAAAGGTTGGCCTTGCGGATACAAAGGTTGAGTAGGGTGTTGAACAAACTGAGTTTGTTGCTGCAAAGGTTGTTGATACTACTATAAATGTTGCCCCTACTACTCCAAAGGTTTCCCTTGTTGCTATAACGGCTGCCCTTGCAGCTACAAGGGTCATTGTATAGTTCCTTGGGGTATACCCTGTGGGTATTGGTAATTTCCGAATTGAATTTGACAATGTCCACCAAGAATAATGGATTGACTAGGTTGGACATAGGGTCCTACTTGTGGAATGTAAGAGGGATTTTGAAAATCTTGCGAGCCATATGGGACATGAGCTTGCTGGAGTGGTATCTGGGACATGTAAAGTTGTTGATACTGGATATTACATGTCTATTGACGGTGTTGGACCCGCTAATATGTCAGGGGATCGCCCGAGTAAGAAGTCCCAATTAGACCTTAGACCATTTGGTGTAGGAGTCCCAGCAGTGGGTCATATGTTAATGCCTTGATCGCGATTTCACATAGAGGCAAGTAAGATAACTCTATTGGTAGCAAGGGTGTGACAGCTGCAATGAGGCAAGGAAGGTGCATGAGAGGTTCTAACATACGGGGGTTGATATGAGTGCGCCCCTTGGAAAACTGTGATAGCACGTAGTTCAGAAGGGAACACATGAGAAAATATGCATCACAACATGGATGGCAAGTTAGATATCAATCCAAAGTGATAGTTAAACCAACAACACATTTCAGAAAGATTCATACATACATACATAGATAGCTATACATGCATGCATAAGTAAATAGATACATATATAATTTAGAGTAAACTAGACAACATAGAATACAATACAACATATGCATGAAACGTGCTGGCTCTTGTTATATTAAGAAGTGTAAGTTCCAATCATACAATAAATCTATGTCCAACCACTAGTTCCAACAGTGGAACGTTATAGCCACAACCACCTGCTCCTCCAAATAGATGTACTAGCTCTGCGCAGTGGAGAAGCCAAGGCTCATTAAAATACTGCCCAAGCTCTCTCCAAGAAAGTCTTATCGGAAGCTTGGCTGACCAAAAGCCATTCCAATGAGTTACGAGGGACTATTTGTAGCAAAGGGTGGGGTGACCCTTGACATTCCCCTCTGTGACAATTCATATACCCTCATGACTCTTCATCTACTCTATTACTGTTACATCCAACTATTGACACTAGACTTACACTTGAAAAGACATTACATTGTAATGCACATGTACCCATGTGAGACAAAATGGCTTGAGCAAGCCATGCTAGACATCACTATGACTTACACAACCATGGAAGTCCAACTCCTCAACATGCTCGTGATGATCAACAATAATGTACTAATGCCAAGATAGGTAGTCCGCGATGGTGTCCGTGTGCTCTAAGGTGACACCTTTCTGGAACCTGACTCTTGCCTCCATAGCATCTGAGTACACTGCTTGGGCTCCTCTTGTCTTTAATGCGATTGGACCTACAACAACTTGTGCATGATGTCTGCACTCATGGGAAAGTCTAGGTTTTGTGGTAATGCACATCAACTCATCGAAGTACGAGTGAAGCTTTAGTCGGACCTGTGCCTTTGTCTTCTATTGGGTGAGAGTCCCAATAGATGGGATCACATGTGCATGCACCTTAACATCCATACTCTTCAATACACGTGCATGGGAAGCCTATATACTAGTGATGAGCTGTGGGAGCTCTTCATAGTTCCGGATCTGACTTCGGATACGTGCCTTCAGCTGGACTACACTGGCCTTCATCATATTAGGAAAGTGAAGTGAGGCTCCCTTGTATCTCATCATCCATGTTTACATGTAGTCAACAATAGCATGCAAGTTCGCTAATATACGTTCTCTTCTAGCACATCGCCACTGCCATCCGTTGAGATGGACGACTACCTTATGAATGGTACCAAACTTGGAGTACAACACTCGCATAACTGTGTCCAGGGACATTACTTCATCTAGTATTGCCTTCTTTAGTTTAGCTCGAGCAGACGCTATCACCAACTCTCCTCCTTGCTTGCCCGTTTGTAGTTTCTTATCCATTCTATCATTCTCAACTACCAAAAAGTGAACACTTGAGCTAGTGGCTTTGGCATACAATTTAGTAGCATCGGCCAAGGCTGCTGGATGTTTACACACATCAGACACAATCACTCATGCCTAACTTGCATAGGAGATGTGTGATCATCCGGAGTCGACACTCTGTGAGACTGCACAACTCTATGTTGAGACTCACCGAATGAGATGTTGTGAATCTCTCCTTCCAGCTGATCTTTAAGGATTTGAGTGCCTCCTTGGTTGCTTGAGACTTGCTCATCTTCTGGTTGCGGTGAAGTGAGTAAGTCTACCTCTTGGTGGTGAGGCATGAGGTCAGTGTCTTGTTCCAATTATTTTTGCTCCATATCCTTATCCAACTGTCGAAGTGTTTTCTCTATCTCACGAGTGAAGTCTTGCTCGTGCGATGGTTCACCATGTCTACCTGATGCTAGCTATTCTGATGATTCCACTACCTATACAGGTGTTGTTTCATATGTTTGCACATGTTGTGCCCCCTGCTGTACCTATTGCTGCTGCACTTCCCTCTCACCTTTGTGCGACTTTTGTTCCTTCTGGAGTTGCTCCTTCAGCTCATGCAACTCCTATGTTTCCTCCATTCTTCTCTTCTCCTTCTGCCTTTGTGTGATTTGCTTGTCACGTTGTTGCCTCTTTTCTTATATAACAAATTTTCTTTCTCCACAAGTGGATTTGCTCGAAACTTGCAGCTTTGCTTTTCCTCCATGCGATCGACAATCTTCCTCTTGCCCCTTGTCATGCATTGGTATGCTTACTTCTGCTACTGGTGCTGTCAGGGATGCTGCTTCATGTTGATTCGCTAACCACTCCAAAACGAAGCTGACTTGTTCATTGGGTCTAGAGAAACTGTAGCAATATCTCCATGATTTATCCTCTACCCAATGAAATGCCTTGTGGATCTAGTTGAACTGTACTCTCGTGCAGTGATCTTTCACAAGACAACGTGGGTCATACAGATTATAACTTCAGAGGTCGAACGGATACTTCTTCATCTGCTCTGCTTCGACATCCACATGCTTGAAACTCTGGATCTCGTATAACCCAATCCGCAACGGAAGAGTGAGCCAATGTTCCTTCTTCTTCCAATGCAGTATAGTTTTCCATCCTGTCGAGATGTGATATGCTACTTCCTGCATGACAAGTATGTCCAAGGAAAACTTTGGTAAAACATGTAGAGGCTTCTCCATGTTGAACATCCATATGAAGGTGCCAGATGGTGTGGCATACCAATAAAAAATATCTATTAATGCCTCCATTACTGCCTTCGACATGCAGGGTGGATCCTATTCGAATATCATCTTGTAAATTGGGGTGACAAAATGATCGGATAGCCTATGATAACTCCTCTGAAGTTGCATTTAGACAACAACTTACAATACGTGTTCACAACAGTCTCTGATGGTGACCATGCCCACTTCAATCCCGATAACTCCTGTCGGGCACAGACTACATCCAAGATGTATGTAGACATGTAGATTTTTGCTTGCATACCTTCGGGTGACTGTCGAGCCCTCATTACTTGTTCCTTCAGCTGATGAGCCAACATGCTGAACGAGTTACATGGCTTTCTTTCTCTGGCTAGTTGGTCTAGCGCAATCACCCAACTCTGTGGGAAGTTTTCCATGCTTTCTTGGCCATATAGTGGACATGCAAATATGACCAAGTATTGATACGCCTTCCACAGTATCTCCGTCTTGTAGATCTGGTTGGGTGTCACCCTAAATCTAGCCGACTCCTTTACCTAGTTCTTCAAAATGTCCATAGAGTTGGCATTGCTGTAGGGTAAGCTGAAGGGAGTCTCCATGATAGTCACAGGCTCTAACATCTGATACATCTCATCATAATCTTGTGCCAAGAAGGTTGCAATCTTCGTCCCGCTGACACTGCTCAAGCTCATCGTCTCGGGATCATTGTGTGAGACGATCTAGTGTATCATCTCCGTGCATGGGAACACGAGGTATCTCCATGCAATCCGGTACAAGCCAGACTTGTGAATGTTTACATACACTTGGTAGTCTTCGAGGTCTTCCCCAAAATTTCCTACAAATGCTTCATTGACCTCTTGCCATTTCAACTTGATGTCCTTGTCTAGAAACAACTTGGTATCTTCATAGATCGGTAGACTTGAGGACACCCATTCAACTGCTGCCCTAGTTGTACTTCCGTTAGTGTCCTTTGATCCTGCTCTCCTGGAGGCCATTAATCCTATACTGCTAAGAGGCAGATGAACACATGAAAGGTCTAGAGACAAAGTGACATTCATGGCAAGAAATCTATCAACAAAAACCAAAGCAAATTCGTGAATGACATAACACATAACTGGGGAATGATAGGAAAATATTGCACAATTTCTTCTGGGAGGTTGGGAGACTAGCTGCCAGACTTGTACAAAAAGTAGTCTGGGCTATGGGGAGGCTGACTGCTGACTTTTGGAATTGCGCAATGCGCCATTCCAGCTGGCAATGATTGCAGGCTTAGTGACTGCATTACACAATTTTCTGGGCCAACAGTCATTGTCACTTAGAAATGCACAAAGCAGTCTTGGAGGATAATTCTTGGGTAGAAATATGCATTTTTGGAGAGGAAGACAGAGCCTTCCTTCCTTGGATTACACAATGTTGTCTTGGTGAGGCATAGTCCGGGCCAAGGCTACCTAGACTCACCGACAGGCAACTGAAAACAAATGTGAAAGTGAAAGCATGGTGATACTGGGTGTAAGCATAAGTGATTGATCATGCATGGAAACATTGAATGAAAGATTCCGAAAATAGATCAACATGCATGTGGGTGAAGCGAGTCGCTGAATCAACGACTGTTCGTGAAAAACAATTACATGCATGCGACAACAATGAGATAGCAATGAAAATTTAAACAGTGCTAGTACAGGCTAGTATGCATGTAAATGATAGAAAGCGTTCAAATAAATCAAGCAAACAACACTCACACAAACAAAAACACAAAAAGTGACATAAATGTTGAAAAAGACAAGTTGAGACCACTTACCCATGAATAGATGACCCGGATGTGTCGAAGAGTCCTATATGTACTGTAGGATGTCAGAGCTCCAATCTCGATGTGAAAGAATGAGCTCTGATGCGTTGAATAAATAAATTTGGACTGATGACGCACATGCCACAAATCTAGGAAAATCCGACACTTGGAGGAAAGAATATAAAACGATCTTTGCATGCAACCTCGAGCTGCTAAAAATAGCTCCATGAATTAAGGGATTCTTTTTGCATGTTACCTTTTGCTATTTCTAGAAAAATAAAGCCATGCACGCATGTCAAGTTTCCTTGGTCCCGAGTGGAACTGGTCAACCCAATTACACATGCAAGAGGCTGCTCAACTACTAGGAGAAAATGTGCATTTATGGATGGGAGTTGGGCTAGTTGCCCAAGAGATTTGCGCAATTTCTGGGCAAAGTAGATAACTGCTGCCCAGGATTGCGAAATTCCTGGGCTAAGCAGCCCTGCTGGGGAGAATTGCACAATTTTTTGGATGAGTCCTGACTAGCAGAATTTTGCAATTCTGGAGCCCTATAGGCTGCCAAACAAAATTGCGCAATTTCTAGGGGGAAGACTAGTTTCCCTTCAAAATTGTGCAATTTCTTGAGGGAGCTTCTCAGCTTGTAGCTGGACCAAGTCTAGAGGAACAACCTGCGAGGGGAATGCATCAACATTTGATTGAAAAGCTATCTTTCTGCAAGAAAAACGCTGAAGCTTGTGTACTTGACGAAGCAAGACAAGATGTTGTGAAAGGTTGGTAGGGAGGCTCCAAAATGAAGCTAAGGAAAAATTTAGGAGGGTGGTTGTAACTGCTAAAATAGTTGGCAACACACTGGTAGAACTCCAGCTCTCTAAATGGACCTTGTTCTTGAAAATCAAGTCTAACACCTCGGGAAATATTGTTCAGTTCTCAGTTTGTCTTGGTTTCACACTAGCTTGATTGTAAGATGTAGCATCAACCAAGCTCTTGGTCGATTGACACACATTCCAAGCCAAGGAAACACTGTTGTTTCAATTGGGGTTGAGGGGTATATTAATGCACAAGCAATATAGTTGTCAGAGTCTTAGTTTCATCTCTGGTGTTGCTTCGCTGCTAGCAGGCCTGGACAGTTCCCTGGCAGAGTCACATAGGAATAAAAGCATGGCTCCTCTGCCATCGAGCCTGGTCAGTACCTCGATAGAGTTACTCGCACCACCTCTCTATGCAGCAAGCCTTTCTCTTCTTTCACCTTATTCATTTTTCATTTTGATTTTTTTTCACTTTTCATTTTTTCATTTTCATTCTTAAACTATGCATAACACTTATTCATTTCAAAGGCAGAAGAGGGATCCTGAAATATTGAGAGCAAAAGAGGTTGTTCCTATAGAGAAGTAGTTTATTATACTTTTGACGTGCTTGTTAAGGTTTTCCCCCTCACCTTACTCTACTTGACTGAGATGACAAGAGTTAACCCAAAAACAACCGACTAGAGTAGGTGATACTAGATAGTGCGCAAGCGTTGTGTTTTCACCAAGGTTCACCTCGAACAATATGTATTTTCCATTGACGTATCATGGACTAAAAGTAACAAGTTTTTCATACAAAGGTAGTGATCTGATATTGAGATATTAGAAAATTATTAAGGTATTACAGACTCATGTGCATGGATTTGCCTAGGTTACTTTGTGCAATGGATCGATAAGATTGCAAAATACATAGACAATGAAGCAGTTAAAGAACATAATAGACAACACACATAAACACAAAATTTTTAGTAAGGAGTTCACCCAACACTCCTGGGCTACATCTCCTGGTCCAGCCTTTAGTGGTGACCTCTCTATTATGTCTTCAAGAATAGAGTTTTACAACAGTGAGCTCAGTTTGAGCCTCACACAACAGATACAAAACAATAAGGCTTTACTTGGATCCCCAAAGTCTCTTATGAGTACACAGACTCTCCTCGCTTACTCTTTGTCTCTATTGCTCTGTCTTAGCACTGCTTTTCCTTGTTTGCTCTCTATCTGTGGCTTTTAAAGACAATCGGCACTGTCTGTTCATTTCACCTTCTCGGGCTCTCTAGCTCCCCGACCTCTGTCTGCTTAGATCCCTTTCGGAGCGTTAGCAATCGTTGCTAAACACTTCTAGGGATGGTGGCCACCTGTATTGTAATGGATTTGTCATCGGGCCTTTGAAATCCTTTGAAATCGCCGTTCTCTGTGTACACAAAGAAATACGTTCAAACATAGGAAAAGTCCACCAAATGTTGTTTATCAGACTTCAAATATCCATAAATTCACCTTATACTCCTATCGGGTCTATGTGTATGTCGACATTGCATATCCACCATTGATATGGGAGATCTAGATCCAATGGCTATGGTTCATTTCAGGTAGCCCTTTTGTATGGGTGTTAACCGCCCGATGAGGGTGGTTTTCTCTCTCCTCAGCCTGGGCACGTGGCAACCATTGTATGGGATCGGGCGGAGCCCGACCCAAACCATTTACTGCCAACAACCTACCCGAAATCCTGCTTGTTTCCTTTGTATTAAAAAATACATTAAACGCTGAAATCCCGATCATGTTGGACTTGAAAATAGTATTCAACAACATTAATAAATCCTTTTGGGTCCGTAAAATCGCATTGGCACTTTATCCCTTGTATTTCGTTTGTTTAACGAAAATGTGATTTACATTGAAAAAGCGTGGTTTCCAGACGTGAAATATTATCAAATATAGTCCATAATTTTATTGGGTATGGCTATCGTAGTCATGGTTATTATCAGCCCCACTCCATTGAAATGTTTCGATGCAATGTTGCGATGTGATTGATCGCAATCGCACATCGCACATACCCCAAGCCGTTGTAAGCGCTCCTTTGCATTTGTCGATAGCAATACTGCGATGCAACTGGGGCCGTCGATCTGCGCGCTTGATCGACGGTCATTGTTGACCTCGCTGATCACCGTCGTGTATTTCTTGTGGTCTCTGATAATAGCCCCCCTTCGCCATCATCAATTGTGATTCACCGATCGGATCTGGACCGTTGATCGGCCAGATCCGATGACTCTAATTCAAAGTTGCTTTAAACCGTCGATACTCTGTTTTTCAAGGATTTCTTTATGTTTTTGCCTCCTGACACTGTTATCCGACTGTTCTAACACTTCTTCTTATGCAAAATTTGTTGGGTTTTGAAGACTTAGAGGGCTTTCTAGGATCCATTTGGATCTGGAAGGATGACAGATAACCAAGTAGTGATAGCTATACAAGTCCTCTTGTATTTCACCTAGATTATTTCAAGAGTCATACATGGTTTCATGCGAAACTAACCTACGAATGGAAGAAAAAAAGAAGAAGCAAGAGCAGGAGAAAAAGTGAAATCAAAGCTAGCAAGGAAACAAGCAAGCAAGCAAGCAAACAAACAAACAAAGTAAGCAAACAAGCATGCAAGAAAACTGACTGAAAGCAAACACTACTCCTACTCCTAAACTAAAGGTGTGTGGGCCTGATCACGTGAAGTGATATTTCCAATACAACCATCGACACATTGGTTGACCCATGTTGGTGAAGGCTTGGTCGGAAAGTAACCCAGTTGTGCAAACCAGCAACTGAGAAAGATATAACAATGAAGACAACCACACTTCGCGTTTCAAAGTGTCCACGGGACATAAGTGAGTGCAAGTGCATGACGAGCAGTCTATGGACTTACCATGGTGTTGTGCGACATTGCGTGCAAATTTGAAGCATATGCACACTCTTGACTGTGACATGCAAGAAAATGAAAGAAACAAAGACAACTTGCGTCATGCACGTGTGCTTGCAATGTAAGATTCCTCCAATGCATGAGTGATAGGATCGTGTAGTTCGGGTGGAGGAAGCATGATCTGTGTGTGAGATTGATCTTCAATGCATACAAATGAGTGATGAGGAGCCTTGGGTGATTGAATAGTTTCCTAATTGGAAGTGAAACTAACCCCAAGAGAGCGAGGGCCTGACATAACCATCATCTCAGGCTGAAGTGCCTCGACAGTCTGGATTGTTTCAACTTCATCGTTAGATGGATCATCATAGACCGGTGGCTTCGAAAAATCCACTACGACAGAATCATGATCGTGATTGAATATGGGAGTAAATGGATCATGACTATCACGATCAGAAAAGTCAATGATTTCATCGGCCTCCTCATGATCTAATGAGTCAAATAGAGGGGTAGATGAGAAGAGAACAAATTCATCCTCTGTCCCGGAAAAGGCAGATGAAAAATCAAGTGGATTTTCAATTAATAACTCATCCTCTCCGTTATCGAATGATGGAATGACCTACAGTGTGTCCTGCGAGTGATCAACAATGGGTGCATCATGGATGAAGGTACACATGCAAAATCATGGATGGAAGGTGTAGTGTCCTGTCTAGGGTGCTAGACTAGGCTATATTTATTATCGACCAGGATTCGTAGACTTAGAGGCATGCGTCTAAAGTATATAGACATAAAGGATTATTAGCTAAGTGGTTATGATGGTAGGTCACAAGACTTCTTTACGGAAGATTGAGGTATGTTACCTATCACCCAAACACTCAGGTCACTCAGTTAATCTACCTAATTACAACACTGTCATTCAATTCATTTATCAAATTAAAATGCTGTGTATCACTGCAAACCAAGATTTTAATCCCCTTACAGAGACACCATGCATAAAACCCCTGTTCAGCAAATACTCAACATTCATTAACATTCATGCAAGATAAAAATATATAGAAATCGTAAGCATAAGAGTTCATGACATTGCTTTAAAAGACAACAAGGGATCGAATCCCTTACAAGATATGATTCACGATCTCAGTGATGAACTTGTTCAAGCGATATCATAAACATAAACCATACGCATTCTATTGAAATCAACAATCAATTCTAATCACTGCACATATCATTTAATACCCTAAGTTGCAAATGAAAAGAAAATAACAGTATACCAAGTTAACGCAGGGCCTGTCCGCGTTCCAGAGGTATACTAGACTGTGATCCAACGATTATAAAATCAACGCAAAAAGATCGTGACTATAATTAAGTCTTTGATATTAAATTCAAACTCTGTTTTCAAACGAAACAACAATGATCCACTACTAACTCAGAACTGTGTTTACATACGGTCTTACAACCCTTACATTTCGAAAACGAATGTACATTCATGATGTGGCTGTTGCCGCTTTTACCATGTCGTGATTTTTAAAATGTTTCTATCCTAAACTGATTTCAAAAAGGAACAAAACTAAATCAATTTAGAATGCTTGTTGTTGCTGCCTTTGTCGCCAACATGCTATAGTTTGACCTTCGTTGACCGCGCATGTAGGAGGGTCGATTCTGCTGTGGGATAGGTATTCGTCCATGCTTGGACATTCTGCTTTTCATCCCTACCCTTCGCTCTAGCCTAGCTGTCATGCCACATGTCAAACAATGAACCAATTACAGGATGTTGGAACTTCCTGTAGCCATTTTACCAAAAATTCCTAATTTGTTAACATAAAACTCCTAAATCAATTTTAATGCATTTTAATAACTATAGGACTATTAACTAATCAATTTTCAAGGGATCTAAGAGATATATGATGGGAAGAGGTAGGAAAATGATATGTTTTAGGAGGAAAAAGGAGGTCATGGAATAGTACCAACAGAAGGCTCGCTAAAGAAGTTAGGGAAGAACGGAGGGGGCTTGGATGGAAGGGAGGCATCCTTTGCCGAGTGTTGATTCTCAAGATCCCACTCATACTCTTCATGAATGACAGCACATGTTGGTTGTGAAACACCAACTCCGTCAGTAGCTTATTCCTCATTCACAACAAGTGTAGAGTCTGGAATGGAAGAACTCAAGACAATATCATCTAGGGGAACCTCCGAGTGCGAAGACGGAGGTTGTGGAACAAAATGCATATGACAACTCGATGGAATCACAACCAAATCTATGCGAAAATTAAGAGAAGTGATGTTGGGAGGATGTGACAGCTCAAAAGGTGTGTGAACATGATCCTCAACATCACTCTATAGTGGTGGAGGTGTTTGATGAGGGGATGGCAGGCAATCACTTGTGATAGTGATGACATCCGTTTGTGATTGCCTGGCTCCATCACTCTAGAATACTGAGCGAGGCTTGATTTCAAATTTCTTATTAGGATGAGCAAATTTCTTAACACAGTACTTGAAACGGTCCCAACGATAGAAAAATTTCATCTAGCTCTTTGGAGCTTGAAACAACAAATCACAGAAGCGCTGTCAAAAATTCATAGTCAATTCATGCAGAGCTTTCCATTATTGTAACTATTTTTGGTCAAGATGGTCTAGATCAAAATGATAGAAAGTGTCTTCAATGAGATCACAGAAGTGCTCAAGTGAGTGCACGCTGTCAACTGGTAGGCTACACAGCGACGATGTGGAGATTCGTGAAGTGTGTATGCAAACAACAAACTGGCCTGTTCGTCAGAACATCCATCTTTAGGGGTGATTTTAGGGGCGAATGTTCGCCCTTTGGCAAAATTAAGGGGTTTTAGATTTTTAGTGGGCGAATATTTTGTATCATAGTACATTTTTACAAATCACCTCAAAAAGCCACCTTATTTTAAGGGAGAGGGTAAAAAAGGTAAATTTAGCCCTTGAAATTAGGAGTTACAACCTTCCATTCACCCATTTTCAAGAATAGGTTTTATTTAAGTGAATCCATTCGCCCATTTTCAAGAATAGGTTTTATTTAAGTGAATCCTATGGGCCAAAGGCCCAAATACCATATTTATAAAAGAGGTATGGTAAATTAATAAAAATATAAATAAATGAGAGGTATGTAAATAAATAAAGCATTTTTTATATTTACTCCATAAGTCACCTTATATACATGCAAGGGTGTAAACAATAAAAATATAAGTAAAGTGGAGGTATGGTAAATAAATAAAACGTCTTTTTATACTTACTCAAAAGGTATGGTAAATAAATAAAAATATAAATAAACTAGACGCATGGTAAATAAATAAAACCTCTTTTTATATTTAGTCCATAACCCTCATTCTATTTATGAAGGCTCAAGAAAGAGGTTTTATTTAAGTGAATCCTATGGGCCAAATACCATATTTGTAAGGTATGGTAAATAAATAAAAATATAAATAAACTAGACGCATGGTAAATAAATAAAACCTCTTTTTATATTTAGTCCATAACCCTCGTTCTATTTATGAAGGCTCAAGAAAGAGCTTTTATTTAAGTGAATCCTATGGGCCAAATACCATATTTGTAAAAGAGGTATGGTAAATTAATAAAAATATAAATAAGCGAGAGTTATGGTAAACAAATAAAACATTTTTTTTATATTTACTCCATAAGTCACCTTGTATTTATGAATGGTGTGGTAAATTAATAAAAATATAATATTTACAACATAAATCACCTTGTATTTATGAATGGTGTGGTAAATTAATAAAAATATAAATAAACGAGAGATATGGTAAACAAATAAAACATTTTTTTTATTTTTTAATATTAATACCATGCAAAAAAAACATTAACAACCCTAATATTAGTATTAATAAAAATAAAAATGGCACATGGTATTGACCCATGGTATTCACCAAAATGGCACATGGTATTGACCCATGGTATTCACCTGGAATGTAGCTATTTAAATGGGGGAATTAAACCAACATAGATCCATCGTTACACTGGATCTACTAACCCCCGAGAGGTATCAAATATCGTGATATGCAAACTAGCA
>APFE031020806.1:0-15603 GCA_000404065.3 Pinus taeda
AGTTACACTTAGTATCAAATAGAAAAATCTAATAGTGAATAGTTGAATGATATCATACAAGACTTTTCGTTTCATCCAAGATAGAATGATATCATGCAAGACTTTTCGTTTCATCCAAGATAAAACGAACACGGTAAGAAGAAACATAATATATCAAAACAAAACAATATCATTAAAGCCTCACAAATATATATATATATGAAAAAAAATCCATATGAGACAATTTATATAAATTAAAAAAAGACAAGACCACGTATAAGTCAAAATATGGTTGTAGTTTGAAATCATATATTAAATACAGTTTGAAAATAAAAATAAAGGACTAACTAATATTTAAAAATAAAAAGGGTTGGTTGTTATAAACCATATTTTCGTCGTAAGGCATTCCTCTTTTATATTATTGAATCGCTGATAGCCAAAAGACGATCAATTATATTAATTAAATTGCTAACCGCCAACTTACTATCAATTATATTGAATGCCTCAAGCTAGAAATACAAAATATAACGAGCTGTCTCTCTACAATCACTCCTTATCCAGTTGCCCCTGTAACATTAATTGAATTGCTTACGGCCAAAAGCAGTGGACCAGAAAAGGTGTGCGCCAAGATTACAGAAAGTAATATCTACATAGAATTCAAATTGAAGTCTGAACATTCCAAATTTGCACCGACATGGATAGATGACGTGATTGTGTAGAGGATTTCTTGAAAATAAAACTCAACTATTTGTATGAATATTTCAAGAAAAGCATCTCACGTTTTTTTGGTAAACTATGATCGGATCACAACATTTTTCAGATACATTAGCGATGGTCTGGAATCTTTATGTCGTTTTGAAATAGATGATGTTATTGTGCGGTGCATATATATGGCAGCCTTTAAACCAATAGTCCGAACTTCTTTTGTTCACACCTCTCTTCTATCTAGCACAAAATGTAATATTATGCTACAAATTCAAATATTTTTAAAACAGTGTTTAACATTGATTCCATTTATCAAACCATATAATATGCTCTCTTACAATTTAACATTTTAAATAACAATTAACTAGCCAATACAAAAATACAAACGGTCACAATTAAAAAAAACACGATCAATTATTGTATTGTATTACAATTGAAGCCCATCGCCATCGTATCCTCATTTTATTTATTGTTGACCGTTGGATTTTTCCATGCAGGTTCCTTTGCTACAAAAGTAATGCGGTCAGTGCGAAATCTGTATCCTGTACATATTTTAATTTTATTTTCATTTCTCGATCACTTCATATTGTCGCTTGCTTCGAAAGCTGGACAAGAGCATTTATATCATGATAAAGAAGTTCTTTAAAATGGTAAAGATTTCTCTGAAAAGTCGGAGATTTAAAATAAGTATCTTTTCCGTAAAAAAAAATCACATATCATAACTCTCTTAAAAAAACATTGTCCAGTGACAAAAATTCACACTGCTAAAAATATTGCAACTTGTATACCCCTTTAGAAAGTCTATTTCCGATATCCATATCCCACATCTCCTCGGTTTCATACTGAGCAGTGAGACTAAGTGAACATTTTTATAATTAGATGCTGACGGTTTCATACTTAGCAGTGAGACTAAGAGATCATTTTTATTATTAGATGTTGAATACTATCATCATGCGGTGGGCCTGTAAAACTGGCTTCCAGCTATCAATTTGTTGGTAGCGTCTCTCCAATGAGAAACAATTAAATCTCACCAAATTCACGTCATCTATGAGAAACACTATCGTTCTGCAGGAGGCTTTGTAAAATGGCATCCACCTATCACTCTGTTCACTGAGTCTCTCCAATTATGCGTAGACTCGGTCTGTGGCCCTCGCCAATGGCCATTTGCTCATCGGATCGACGGTGCCAAAATATTCACTCTTATTGACTCCCGGAAACATAAACTCACCTTAAATATGTTGGTTCTCTCTAGTGAATACGTCACGTTGGTCTGACCAGCTCTACCCTTAGAATCTTCCTCACTAGTTGGCAGTTGGCACATTGCAGCAATAGTAATAATGATATTGCATGGAGTATGTGGGTAACCAGGAAACTACTCATTCGAGGATTATAGTCCGCTTCACATGGAAAAACGTGGAATATAGTTCCATTCAAATCTACAAGACGGCTAAAAAAAGATTCAGACAAAATACGGATATTTTAAAATTAGTACAAGACTTATCAGAGTAGAATACTGACTTCTATACTCATCTTGGTGCCAAATAAAATACAGGTCAGCAAGAACGAGATATGAAGATGCTCACCTTGCTCACTCTATATATAGAGAGAAGCCGTTCTTTCAAGTAACCCGCAAGGCAACCATGGAAGAGAATCGGCCTCCAATGGCACTCTTCATTATGACAAATACTACCATGGTATTAACTCTATCATTAGATTAACAATTCGACTTTTAATTTAAAGACAAAATAGAGCTGAAAAAAAATCTCAGGCCGTCGCTATGACAACACTCAGTTAACAGTCAGGGTTATTCAAAAATAATAAACCCATTGTTGCTAAACATAAAAGCCCGGTGAGACATTGCAAATACAAAACCTTTCTAAGAAAAAAACAATCTTTCGGGAAGCCAAAAGACTAACCCTTAACAGTTAAGTTTAATTCGAGGACCTGCTTAACACCGAAGAAAAACAATTTTTTGGGTTGCATGAACGAATACCAAGTGCAAATGGTGCAGAGCGTTCCTGCAACGGTGCATTTTTTGATGCCAGATGACCGCGGAAACCCCTGCTGGCCTAAAACGAAAAGGGTTTAGTAGAAACCTCAATATGGCCAGTGATTTAGAAGAAAAATCGCTCTAAAATTCCTTAAGAACAGAGGAAGGTGTTACCTGTGGAAACCCAAGCGTTTCAGCAGGAAACGCCAAGTGAGCGTTTCTGTAGAAAACCCAGACAATTGTTGATTCCAAAAACTTGTAGACAAGAACGAAAGCAGAAGGGTAAATCCCCTGCAACCTTCTGTTTTCAAAATAAACAAAGAAAGATTGATAACTACGGTGAAGCAGAGTTACCTGCTCTGTGCATAAATGAACCTGCTCGATGTCATGTTGATGCAGAAACAACTGCTGGACACACAACATTTAACAGACAGACAGCCACAAAAATTCACAAGGACAACACATCGAACAAGACATTGTTTTAGTGGCATACATAATTCCAGCCAGGTGACAACAATGTGGAATAAGTCACACAATGAAGACACTGAGACAACTAGCGAGCCAGGTGCCAACGTCATGGAAACACAATGAAGACAGTGAGACAGCTAGCCTACCAGGTGTCAAAGTGCCGAAAGTATAGATATATGAAATTTGAGAGTTTAGATATCCAAAGTTTATTATTTTTTTGAACTCATATAAATGTTTATTCAAACTTCGCAATTAACTGCAAACCAACCAAAGTCTAGATATCCAAAGTTATTTTTATGTGCTAGCCAGCGAAAGTTGAAACATCCAAAGTTTTCGTTGATGCATGAATAAAAACTTTAGGATATCCAAAACTAAATTGCATTGGGATGCGTGAGGCTTGCAATAAGACCCCAAAAGCTATGGACCAATAAAAAAAAACTTAATACATTTTATATTATTTTTTTATACTAAAACTTTGGTTAAAGCTTTGGTGCAGATATATATATATATATTTCTGGTCAAACAAACTATTAATATACATTCAACGCGATATCGATCGCTAATAGTCCCAAGCAGGGACTAATAAGCAACTAAGTTTTATGTTTTCTTCTATAATCTCTGCCACAAATGCCAACAATAATATAATAATAATTGATGTGCTCATGTACTTGAGGTCCTTTCACTTTTGTTACATAGTCCATAGCTTTGTCCATGGCAACCAATAAATCCCATGCTATAGGGCTTTTATTAGTCTTTAAGAGTATTTTTTTCTCTGGAGGGTCAGTGTGAAGTACACCTCTGCATCTTCGAATCATTATGCATGGGGACTCCCGTCTCTTCTGTTTGTCGGCAAAAAAATAACGCGACTAAATTATTTCCGATGACTGCTCCATGACCATACAATATCGACGCGGCTCATGGCCATAGCATACATAGCATACATGATACTACCCATAAATACCAGGGTATACAATACAATATACACATTAATGATAGGCTAATTTGAAATTTGATTTTGAATTTATTTACCCGCTCATTCGATGTTCGAATTTGAATTTATCTACCCACTCAACTGATGTTCTTAACAGCTACTGCAAGGAGAACATGTTGTTTATAATCTACGCAGAAAGTTTCTTCGGCATCTGCGTGTCTTTTTAAAGCACTCGGCACTCTGGTTTCTCATTTTTACGATAATAGCGGTTATGCATTCTAACCCTGTTCATGAGAAGGTGTTGAAGCTTCTGTGTGGACTCCAACGAATTCTAAGGCATCCACTCTTACGTTACGACTAGGCAGCCCATCTTTCATCGGTAAGCGGTGCTATGCTTAAATATTTTTACTAGAGCCAGTTGTGGAATGGAGGGACGCTGGAAGACTTTAAACTTCTGCTAAATTTGGCCATGAGTGCTTTTGCAAAACATCACCTCTTCGACGATCGTTCAAGGCTGCTAGAACATAGAACTGGCTGACCAGTGCTTGTTCTCCTAAATTGCCCACAAGCTGAGTCTGTCTTTGCTACAGTGTTCAAGTTACAAACACTGAATCAAATGTGGAGGTTGTGGTTATTCTATAATATGTTCGAGTATATAGATAGATTAAATATCACGTAAATTTATTTATGTATTTCTGCAGGGTTGTGGTTTATTGTTGTATATGCTTTACTATTGATGCAGCCTTGTAAGTGAGAGCGCACTGGTGACATTTAGGAGTTTTTGTTGACTGATATATCTATATGTTGACTTCCATGATACTGGTTTTTGTTGACTAATATATCTAGCTTCCATGATAATGCCACTGAAGTTCAGTTGGGGATTCTGAAAACTCAACATGGTATCATTCAAGCTTAAACCACAAAAAGCCTCTAAGGAATTAAACATGATACTCGTTTCTAGTTTTCTGGTTTTGTATCAATTATGGTATCATTTTCATTTACATAAATATTTTCGACTGTGAATTTATGGCTTTTACATAATGGTTTATGTACAAATAAAAGATCAAATGTATTATGTAGGTTTCAGAATTGAACAAAAACATCAATGTATAATTACTGGAATTAAACAAAAACTTGAATTTATAATTCGTGAATTCTCGTTAAAAGATTTTAGGTAGTTAAATAATTTGTTTTTCCACTGGAGTGATGGAAGTGTTTAGAGATAAAAAATTATAATTTTATAATAATAAAACATTAATAGTTTTATTTAATCTATTATTGATAATAATAAAAATTAGAAATTACCATTTTCTAATAGTGGATCCTCAATGCGAAGAGAGTGAATGCAAACCATGGAAGTAAGGTTTTGTAAAGTAGTTTATTTCGAAGTCAAATCTATATGTTGTGTATACATTCTAGAGAATTTTCTTTAGAATTGGCTGAACTTGGAGAAGACTTGTCCAATTACATATTCTAATTCTCAGACTACAAAGGTTAATTTTTTTTTATTAAAAATAAATATTTCATTAAATTTTCTTCTTGAGAAAAAATAAGTCCAAAAATCAATGTGTGATAGACCATCCAGATCAACATGTTAACCATAAAAGTAACCAGGGACAATTTTTATAATTGAAATTACTCTTCGAGCTTCCTGCATGTCTCAAGAGTGTTAGCTATAGTAAACAATAGTATTGACATTAAGTCTATAAGTTTCCAAAGAGCCCAAATGAGAATTCAAGGATAGCCTCGAAGACAACAAGCAATGCAGAATTTTATGAAGCATTACAGTCAACAATAAGTAGAGGGGTCTACTCATAGTACCAGAAGAAGGTGGAAACCCGGGGAAAACAAGCATTGCAAAATTTTATGAAGCATTACATTCAACAATAAATATATGAGCATGCTTAGATAACAAGAATGTAGAAACCTAAACGATCTTTTGGGCGAATTCAATACTAAAAGCATGAAAATATGTGAGTAGAGGCAGACATGATAATGATATCAAAAGGAATGAAAACGGTGCATCATTGAATCACGTGTCCCACAAACTCACAATAAACTAACTTTTCTCGAAGAAAAAATATAAATATTGTTTAGATCTTGGTACTTAGAGACTTAATGAAACTAAACAATATTGAAAAACATGAGGCTTAACAATTTAACTCAAATAATAGTTTATAAAAGAGAACTAGACCATATCAACATCTTACCCAGAAATATCACTTTGTTTAGTTGAAATTCCTAGGATGTCTGTGAGTGTGTCCAAAAGTGTCAATCTTTACAATTTTCAACATTTAAGGATTAAATTTAATTAAAACAACAGTAAGCCATTGCACCTTATAACTAGGTCCAAGTACACAGCTAAGGTTACTCTCATCAGTCAAACGAAAGAGAGAATTTGTCAACTTGGTGCTCCCTAGATTGTGATTGCAAGGTGTCATTTCACTATCCCTTGGTAACCTCTCATTATTATGCACTCTAGTCTTTCTCAGAATAATTTGACAGGAATAATTCCAACGAAGATTGGGAAGTTAAAGGCCCTAGGAGTTCTCGACCTCAGCTTTAATTTTCTCTATGGTTATATTCCAAAAGCGCTATGTAATTGTACAAAGTTGCAATTGATCTGATTCTCATTAAATAACTTGGTGGGGAGTATATCAACAGAAATTGGTCATGTAGTCCAATTGGAACAACTCCGCCTGAGCAACAATATTCTTAGTGGAAGTTTTCCAACTTCTCTGAGAAACTGCACTTCCCTCCAGATGTTTTCCATTGGATACAGTGATCTCACTGGTCCAATCCACTCTCTACCCTCAATCTGGCTTGGAATGGCATGATGGGTAGCATAGTTGAAGCTATTGGCAATTTGATTGGGCTCTTCTACCTAAATCTTTCTCAAAGTAACTTTATTGATAGCATACCTGAAGCCATAAGAATATTGAGAGAACTGACCACCTTAAATTTAGGGACAAACAATCTAACTTGCAAAGAATCCCACTAGGAACATAGTTTGACACTTTCAGTTGATGCTACTTCATTTCAAAGAAACAAATGTTTATGTGGTTTACCTCTACAAATATGCAAGGAAAAAAGAAAAATGGTTTATAAAAAAGAACTAAACCAGATCAACATCTCAACTAGAAATATCACTTTGTTTAATTGAAATTCCTAAGATGTTTGTGAGTGTCTCCAAAAGTCTCAGACTTTATAGTTTTTAACATTTAAGGTTTAAATTTAATTGAAACAATAGTAAGGTAATGCACTTTATAGATTGGTCCAAGAACATAGCTAAAGCTACCCTCAACAGCCAAACAACTTGCAAAATTACCATGTCTTCCCAATCCAAACCTAGGATGTTTGTGGTCACTATGAATAACAATAATGAGAAACATAGTCTAAACAAATTGATTCAAACATTAGTAACTACAGATCAACATCTTAACTAGAAAAGGAACCAAGTGACACTTTTTATAATTGAAATTTCTCCTAGAGCTTCCTTCATGTCTGAATATAATCTCTGTCACTGCTCATAGACATAATAGACAACTCATATGCCTTCTCCTCTATCCTCCAAGCCCCCTATTTCCTTGCGCAGTTTCTCCTGGGTGATCCTCCTTCACCCAGTGGAACACTGCTCTCACACATTGCTCTAACACATTGTCATAACTACACAATCCTCAAGGGAACCTTTCCCTGACTGCATGAATGAGTTTCTTTTATAGGAAAATTCCTCCAATTGATAGTACACTGCCCCTGTCTTTAATCTCAACTGTGTCTTTCTCAAAATAGACAAGCATGAGTTTCTGATGAGTGAATCTCTAGTTAATTGAGTAGCACTAGTTGCATGCATGCATGCATCAACTGATTGATAACTCTCTATTAATTCCAAAAATAGTTTGGAACTAATTTAAATGGACTTAACTCAGTAAACTAAGTTAACTAATTACAACTCAAATATAACTCAAACATATCTCCTTGTTTTAAGGAATAACTCAATACTATCTCCTTAATCAAAGGGATAACTCTTGCATGACTTCAGAAATACTTCTAACTTGAATTTCTCCAACTAAGTAATCCATAATGAATTAATTAATTATTATTCAAACAACTGGTGAGACTAAATTTGAATTTTAATTCAAGGACAAATTAAAATTGGAATATTCTTGTTGCACATTTCAACACTTCCTCTCAACAAGAAATGGATTATCTGCCAACCCGATCCTACCTCTATGGAACTTGAATTTACACTTTGATAATGCCTTAGTCAAAATGTCAGCATCTTTCTCCTCGGTCGAAATATACTGCAACAACATGATCCTCCTCCACACACAGTCTCTGAGATGATGATATCGAATGTCGATGTGCTTGGACCTTTCATGAAATATTTGATTCTCAAAGAGTTTGATACAACTCTGATTATCACAATAGATCACAGTTGGTTCCATCCTCTAATCAAACAAACCAACTAAAATTTTCCGCATCTAGATGGCCTCACATGCTGCTTAACTTGCAACCATGTATTCAGCCTCTGCCATTCTAAGTGCAACTGACCTTTGTTTCCTGTTGTACCAAGAAATTGTCGTTGACCCAAGGTTGAAAATTCGACCTGATGTGCTCTTCTGATCTGATGGACTCCTTGCCCAATCTGCATCGGTGAAGCCCTGAAGCTTCACTCCCTCTGTCCATATGTACCATAATCCATACTGAGATGTGCCTCTGAGGTATCTCAGTACATGCTTTTCTGCCTTCCAAAACATCTTGGTAGGCTGAACCATAGTTTGACTCAGTTGGTTTACAGCAAAACACAAATCTGGTCTTGTGTTCACTAAGTACATCATTGAACCCACAAGTTGCCTGTACATAGTAGCCTCTACTACTTCTCCTAAAGTAGCACCCTCCTTCCTCCAGTTACTTGCTAAAGTCTGCATGGGCTGACACTTCTCCATGTGGAATCTCCTGAGTATCTCATTGGCATAGTTGCCTTGAGACACAAACAACTCCCCATCCTTCTACCACACTTCCATGCCAAGGAAGTAGTGCATGAGACCCATGTCTTTCATCTCGAATTCATGATCAACTGATCATCACCTGTCAATATGAGATCATCAACATAAAGAACAATGATCAACTGCTTACCTTTTACCATGATGTGGTATAGGTTTGCATTCGCTTCACTCTTTGTGAAGCCTAACCGAGTGAAGTAGTTGTCGATCCTAGTGTACCAAGCACGAGGTGTTTGCTTCAGCTCGTACAAAGCTCTCTTGAGTCATCACACATGCGACTCATACTCAAAGGTCTCAAAACCTTCCAGCTGCTCTATGTACACCTCTTCCTCAATCTGATGGATCTTCCAACCCATCTGTGTTGATAGTGCCAACATCAATCTAATAGATGAGTACCTTGCTACAGGAGCAAAAGTTTCATCATAGTCGATCCCCTTGACTTGTGAGAAACCACGGGCAACAAACCTTGTCTTATATTTCTCCACACTACCATCAGCGGCTTGCTTTACCTTGTAAAGCTAATGGGAACTCACAACTGACTTGTTCTCTAGTCTTGGAACCACATCCCAAACACTGTTCCGAACTATGGAGTCATACTCCTCCACCATAACATCAACCCAAATCGGTTGCTGCACTGCTTCCTCAAAGGAAGATGGCTCGGTCTCAACACATTCCCCAACAAGGACCATATATCTAGTGTACCTATGAGGTGACCTCCTCTGTCTACGCTAGAAAGATTTAGGTAGATGAGCCCAATCAAATTGCCAATAGCTTCAACTATGCTACCCAACATGCCATTCTAAGCTAGATTGAGGGTAGAGAGTGGACTGGACCAGTGAGATCATTGTATCCAATGGAAAACACTTGGAGAGAAGTGCAGTTTCTCAAAGAAGTTGGAAAACTTCCACTAAGAATATTGTTGCTCAAGCAGAGTTGTTCCAATTGGACTACATGACCAATTTCTGTTGATATACTCCCTACCAAGCTATTTAATGAGAATCAGATCAATTGCAACTTTGTACAATTACATAGCGCTTTTGGAATATAACCATAGAGAAAATTAAAGTTGAAGTCGAGAACTCCTAGGGCCTTTAACTTCCCAATCTTCGTTGGAATTATTCCTGTCAAATTATTCTGAGAAAGACTAGAGTGCGTAATAATGAGAGGTTACCAAGGGATAGTGAAATGACACATTGCAATCGCAATCTAGGGAGCACCAAGTTGACAAATTCTCTCTTTCGTTTGACTGATGAGAGTAACCTTAGCTGTGTACTTGGACCTAGTTATAAGGTGCAATGCCTTACTGTTGTTTTAATTAAATTTAATCCTTAAATGTTGAAAATTGTAAAGATTCACACTTTTGGACACACTCACAGACATCCTAGGAATTTCAACTAAACAAAGTGATATTTCTGGTTAAGATGTTGATATGGTTTAGTTCTCTTTTATAAACTATTATTTGAATTAAATTGTTAAGCCTCATGTTTTTCAATATTGTTTAGTTTCATTAAGTCTCTAAGTACCAAGATCTAAACAATATTTATATTTTTTCTTCGAGAAAAGTTAGTTTATTGTGAGTTTGTGGGACACGTGATTCAATGATGCACCGTTTTCATTCCTTTTGATATCATTATCATGTCTGCCTCTACTCACATATTTTCATGCTTTTAGTATTGAATTCGCTCAAAAGATCGTTTAGGTTTCTACATTCTTGTTATCTAAGCATGCTCATATATTTATTGTTGAATGTA
This sequence comes from Pinus taeda, assembly GCA_000404065.3. Lineage (NCBI taxonomy): Eukaryota > Viridiplantae > Streptophyta > Pinopsida > Pinales > Pinaceae > Pinus > Pinus taeda. The sequence goes on from APFE031020806.1 coordinate 10,828, forward strand.
ATGCTTCATAAAATTTTGCAATGCTTGTTTTCCCCGGGTTTCCACCTTCTTCTGGTACTATGAGTAGACCCCTCTACTTATTGTTGACTATAATGCTTCATAAAATTCTGCATTGCTTGTTGTCTTTGGGGCTATCCTTGAATTCTCATTTGGGTTCTTTGGAAACTTAGAGACCTAATGTCAATACTATTGTTATTACTATAGCTAACACTCTTGATACATGCATGAAGCTCCAAGAGTAATTTCGATTATAAAAATTGTCCCCTAGTTCCTTTTATTGTTAACATGTTGATCTGGATACACGTTGATTTTTGGACTTATTTTTTCTCAAGAAGAAAGTTTAATGAAATATTTATTTTTAATAAAAGAAAAAATTAAGTCCTGTGGTTTGAGAATTAGAATATGTAATTGGACAAGTGTTCTCCAAGTTCAGCCAATTCTAAAAAAAATTCTCTAGAATGTATACACAACATATAGATTTGACTTAGAAATAAACTACTTTACAAAACCTTACTTCCATGGTTTGCATTCACTCTCTTCGCATTGAGGATACACGATTAGAAAATGGTAATTTCTAATTTTTATTATTATCAATAATAGATTAAATAAAACTATTAATGTTTTATTATTATAAAATTATAATTTTTTTTATCTCTGAACACTTCCATCACTCCAGTGGAGAAACAAATTATTTACCTACCTAAAATCTTTTAACTCAAATTCACAAATTATAAATTCACGTTTTTGTTTAATTCCAGCAATTATACATTGACGTTTTTGTTTAATTCCGAAACTTACATAATACATTTGATCTTTGATTTGTACATAAACCATTATGTAAAAGCCAGAAATTCACCGTCGAAAATATTTATGTAAATGAAAATGATACCATAATTGATACAAAACCAGAAAACTAGAAACGAGTATCATGTTTAATTCCTTAGAGGCTTTTTGTGGTTTAAGCTTGGATGATACCATGTTGAGTTTTCAGAATCCCCAACTGAACTTCAGTGGCATTATCATGGAAGCCAGATATATCAGTCAACAAAAACCAGTATCATGGAAGTCGGCATATAGATATATCAGTCAACAAAAACTCCTAAATGTCACCAGTGCGCGCTCACTTACAAGGCTGCAGCGATAGTAAAGCATATACAACAATAAACCACAACCCTGCAGAAATACATAAATAAATTTACGTGATATTTAATCTATCTATATACTCGAACATATCATAGAATAACTACAGCCTCCACATTTGATTTAGTGTTTGTAACTTGAACACTGTAGCAAAGACAGACTCAGCTTGTGGGCAATTTAGGAGAACAAGCACTGGTCAGCCAGTTCTATGTTCTAGCAGGCTTGAACGATCGTCGAAGAGGTGATATTTTGCAAAAGCACTCATGGCCAAATTTAGCAGAAGTTTAAAGTCTTCCAGCGTCCCTCCATCCCACAGCTGGCTCTCGTAAAAATATTTAGGCATAGCACCCCTTACTGATGAAAGAGGGGCTGCCTAGTCGTAATGTAAGAGTGGATGCCTTAGAATTCGTTGTAGTCCAGACAGAAGCTTCAACACCTTCTCATGAACAGCGTTAGAATTCATAACCGCTATTATCGTAAAAATGAGAAACCAGAGTGCCGAGTGCTTTAAAAAGACACGCAGATGCCGAAGAAACTTTCTACGTAGATTATAAACAACATGTTCTCCTTGCAGTAGCGGCTAAGAACATCGGTTGAGCGGGTAGATAAATTCAAATTCGAACATCGAATGAGCCAATAAATAAATTCAAAATCAAATTTCAAATTAGCCTGTCATTAATGCGTATATTGTATTGTATACCCTGGTATTTATGGGCAGTATCATGTATGCTATGGCCATGAGCCCTGTTCTCGTCGGTATTGAATGGTCATGGATCAGTCACCGGAAATAATTTGAACGCGTTATTTTTTTGCCGACAAACAGAAGAGACGGTAGTCCCATGCATAATGATCCGCAGATGCAGAGGTGTACTTCACACCTTCACACTGACCCTTGTGGAGAAAAAAGTACTCTTAAAAGCCCTATAGAATGGGATTTATTGGTTGCCTTTGTCCATTATAAAGATTGTCAATGACATTTTCTTTCTATATAGTTTTTCTTTTACATTAAGAAGAATGTATAGAGGAGTATCCAACTTCTTGATCGGTATTCCAACATTTAAAAACCCAAATCTGTTTCCCCAAGCCGCTTTATTGTTGGGTTTAACTATCTGGTTCAAATCCAATGCATTTCAACATGTGTTACCAACATTCATTTGACTGGATAAAAAAAAACAAAACGCCTTTCAAACTGCCACGACCACCAAAGCTTTACTAAACCCTACCAAAGCAGCCGAGAGTATTTCGCAGGTAGCGTTGAAGTCCATAAAATACGACGCCCATTAGCACATCATTCACGGTCTGTAAATCAATGCAGCAGGGTTCAACAAAGCCAAATCCTAACCGTAAAAAGTTGCAAAATTAACAGCAAACTAAAAAATTACCCCTCCAATAGAATTTTTGATGTGCTGAATGTCTTCCATTGTGAAAGTAGCAGAAGACGTGACTTTAGGCCTCCACTCCACTCTAGGACCTCCCCGAATTGGCAACTGACTGCCGTCCATCCATTTTGTCTTAATAAATATCTGATCAAATCGAGCAGTGTGTACCACATTATAAGCACAACCGTGAAAACCTGCTGGCATACATTATGAATGGTGAACCCATGGAATGGGGAAATATGAGATTCTGGGAAGAGATGCGCACATTCAAAGTGGGATCGATGCGATTATCAGCCCTGGTAGAACAAGCAAGCAATAAAGACATGAGAGAAGCTCCATCTCCTTGTTGTTGAGAAAATGAAACTCCCACAGAGGACGAGGAGGAGGAAGCAGCCTAAGATGCATGTAGTCATTCACATATTCATTGTAGTCTTCAAGTACAAAAGGAAAGTTGGGAACAAAAACATGATCATTCACACCCATTTCCACTTTCTTCCACTCTACAACTCCTTTGTCATCTTTTGTCTGCGACCACAGAAAACAACTCCCGGTTAGTTCAATATAGTAAAACCAGAACAGTTATGCCAGTGCATTCACAGGTCCTCCATGAATATACAAAGTAGGAAAGAATTGAGTATATGATACCATGATGCAAGAGAATCGGGGTTCTGAGGCAACAGGATATCCCAGATGGCTGGCTTGGCGTGAGAAACATCGATGGGCTGGTCAAACTCATAGATGGCATGCACACATGGTGAAAATTCAACATATCGAAGCGCCCAAGTCGTTTCACATCCTTAATGAACTCTAAAATCTTTGAAATCTCGATCGCCACTGCAGTCTGATGAAAGAAAAGGCCCTTCACTTTGGGATCCCACGCACAGGCCGTGATCAATGCATCATTGGGGGAATTCACACATGAACCAGAGGATTGCATCATGTTCTAGAATCCTACCACAGGATAGCCATAGCCTTGCTCGTCCCTGTTATGGATCCCAAATCCAGCACGCAAACATAACCTTCAAGCATACCAGTGCAGATTAGTCGTAGTACGACGAGGTTGGCTTCGAGCTAGCCTTTCGGAGCCATGCGCTTCAAGAGAAATACACATGTGACCGTCAAAGAGAATACGACAATGGATAGTCAGTCCGCTGGGCTTAGAAGCATAAACTCACAATATTTGACATGTATCTGAAAAAGGCATGTTGGTTAGACAGATAAATCTGGTAAAGTGGCGTGAGGAAGAACTTCACCATAAAAAGCTTATAAGTTTAATTTGGTAACTACAAATAGAAAAGAGTTCTGATAGTGATTATGTAATTTATTGAAATTAATATTAGTTATGATAGTGATTATTATTATCAAAACTAACATTACTAATTAATAATATTAATTTATCTAATTTTAAGGGTAAGAGGAATCAATCCGAACACTATACTGTCTACAAACCATTGAACCTGAATTTAAAAACTAGGTGGTTTTATTCATTGAAAATTGCCATGTAACGCAGCACTTCATTGCACTTTTATAAACTCTTAAGTTACGGCATGTGCGATTATGGTATTTTCCTCTTCCAAAATCTTTTTCCTAATGGTTATTGTTTCATTTCTCTTGCCCTAAATAGCCATTCCTTTTTGCGTCTTCATTGTTTTCTTTTCTTCTCTTGTCGTTCAATAAAAATATCTCAAAGTTCTTTACGAATGGTGGTTAAATTCATAAATGCTTTACATCCAGGAAGCATCTGTTTATTGAATACTAAAGGAGAATACTCAGATTTTTCGATGGAGAATACTCAGATTTTTCGATGAAGGAAATGATTTTCCTTGTGGCTTTAAGGCAGCACTTTTAGCTATTATAATTAATTTCGTTTATTGAATTATTATGAAGTTATTGTCTTCCTATATGCCTAAACTTTAACTCAGGACCTTTCAAAGTTTCCCAAAGTTTCCATAATTATTTTAAGTTTTTAATTTAGGCAACTTGCATAATCACATTAAAAGTGATTCATCGCCTAATATATAATTTTATATCATTAAATAAAGAATTATTTATAAAAGAAGGAAAATCTATATATTTTTAAATGTTCAATAAATTTTATAAATTATAAAAATATAATTAAAATGATATTTTAAAAATGTTATGAAATTATATTAATTTTTTCTATTATACTTCTTATATCAAGAACAGTGGCTCTCATGAGAAGCACACTTATATAATTCTAGCAACATACATCAATTGCTCAGAACCATCTCCAAAG
>APFE031020808.1:0-15854 GCA_000404065.3 Pinus taeda
TGGTTTGTTTTGGAATTTTTATTTTTGAAAAATAAAATAAAATTTTATGGATGGTGTAGATTTAATTATTTGAGAATATTTTTTTGTGGTATATATATTTTAATGGTTAAAATTAAAAGTTTTCAATTATTTTTTATGATTTCTATTTTGGTAATGACATTATAATTTTTTTTTTTTTTTGGTATTGGCATTACAATTTCTCAACGTGACTTGATCTTTATTCTTATTTTCACATTACAAATTATTAAAGTTACAAATGACACATAGGTATTTTGATGGTTATAAGCATCAGCTATTTAATTTAATTTAAGCAAGTATAAATGGTTTTCTGAGTAGGAATTTCTCAATGTAATTTCTAGCAAAACTATGATTTCTTATTATTTAAAATTTATTTTTGAATATATGAATGTATTAATAACCCCTAAAAAAATATGTAACTTACTGGAAAAGTTTAGGGAATAAACAACTTAAATTTAAATTCCTAAACTTTCTAACAAAATTATTAAAACATACTTAAAAGACTATTTTGTTATAATTAAAACAGCAATTATATTTCCAGAAAAAATTTAAAAACATTTTATTTAATTAATTATGTAAGCGTTAATTTAATTAACTGTGCTAATAAATAAACTGAATGTTTCACAATATTCCAAAATATTTAAAGGATATAAAATTTATAATTAAACCATCTCTACAAAATTTTCTACAAAATTATACATATATAGAGACACTAAACCAAAACGCATAAGATTTTTCAGAGTTAAGTTAAAGTTTTGGGAAAAACTCCAAACTCGAACCGTTTCCCTAAGCTAATTTCCGGTTGTGCGGAGAAGTCGTCTCAGCGTCGCGGCATGCAGGGATTAACTCGGAACCGATTCCGTAGGCCATTGCCAGTTGTTACCTGAGGAGCCTTCATGCCAATCTCTTAATCCCTTGGGTTGCTCTAGGCTTCACGCTTGAATGTTACACCGCTTTTCTGTGTAAAGCTTTTCACCGGGTGTTTTCGTCTTAAAAAAGCTTTTCAATTATTTGATAGGGAGTTTTTTGGATGGAGGCGGAGGAATTGTTAGGGTTATCAAAAGTGGTTGGAATCTTGGTAAAAAATTTCAAAAATCTTGTAAACGCAGTGTTTGAATCATATTTTTTGATAGTGGAAATGGATTCAGTGCCATCATAAGCATTTAAGGCACCTAAAATTAAGAATTTGGACAGCTTTTACTTGGATTTACGAAAATCCTTGCCAGATTTTTTTTAAATATAACTGGAATTTCCACAACTTTCAGGAAAAAAACATAATTTTTAGACTAGGGCATTTGATTTTCTTTGAATCAATTTAGTTTTCAAAATATTATGAGATCGTTTTCAGGATTAATTACATTTTTTTTTTTTTTTTTTTTTTCATTGGAAAATCACATGTGGCATCATAGTGCTTACAATGTGGCCGAAGCCAGTACAGAATACGGCCGAAGCCGGCAGATACGGCAAAGCCGTCACAAGTCGCTGAAGGGGGACCTCCGCAGGTTCGAACAGGATTAATTACATTACTTGGATTTACAAAAATCCCTGCCAGATTTTTTTAAAATATAGCCGGAATTTCCATAATTTTCAAGGAAAAAACATAATTTATAAACTAAGGCACTTGATTTTCTTTGAATCAATTTAATTTTCAAAATATTATGAGATAGTTTTCAGGATTAATTACATTATTAAGTTTTGGTTAACATTTTAGATCATTTTATCTTTGAAATAAAAGTGAAAAAATTAATTTATCAAAATGTTCAAATAGCATATAGATACATCTAGTTCCAAAATTGGATGTTAAATTTTTTTAATATTAAGATAAATTTTTGGATGAAATTTTGATTTGTGTTATTTAAACTGGATTTTTTATTGTAAGTATGGATTCAACGCCCTGAAAAGCCCCTAGGGCATTTAGATTGTGTAAGGGTTACCCATCAAGCTTGTGATTTCAGTAAATTTCGATTGGATTTTAGAAAAATTAGATAAGATAAAACTTCCAATACATTAAATAATTATTATTATAAAATGTCTTAAAAATAAAAAAATTAATTAAAGAAACTAAATCTTAAAAATAAAATACCCTTACCAATATAAATAAATAAAAGGAAAAATTTGAGAGAATGAGATGGAATTTTTTAAAGAAAAGTTAAAATAAATTAATAGTTATTATTTAATTATAACATATATATATATATATAATATATATATATATATATATATTAAATTTAATATTATTTTTTCTTAATTTCATATATTATTAAGAATTATAAAAAAATTAAAAAATATTTTATTAGTATAAGAGAAGATTAAAAATTAATAAAATTATATTATTAAAAAAAATAAGAAAAAGAAAAAAAATCAAAAAACAATTAAGAAGAGAGTAGATATCTTTGTTTTACTTAATTTCCAATCATAGTTAGTATTAAAATTAATGGTATAATTTTCAATCTTAATGTTCTCTTAACTCCCTGTAATGGAAGTGATCAATTTTTACAACTTAATAATCCTCAATGGAGAAAAACAAAAATCGAAATTAAACCAAAATTCCTATAAAAACTCCAAAACTTCCAATAATTAGACAATAACTAATCTGCTGGGCTTATTTGTATCTTGGCGAAGGTTATATTAGCTCTTTGTTTGCATGGCTTTGCTCAGGCCTTTGGGATAGTTAATTTTCAGATAATTTTGATCACATGAAGAGATGGTCGATTACACTCTGATCCCTTCGGTAGGAGTAAAGAAAAGAAAAAATAAAAACTGAAAACTGTCATGTTTTTAACATGAATTTATTCACCCTAACCTATTTCAGCGTCATATTTTTAACACGAATTTATTCACTATAACCTATTTCAGCGTGTTTTTTAATAACTAAATAATATATGATTGAGATGAAGACAATCTTACATTTTAGGGTATTTATTTTTAAAGTTTATTATAAAAAATAATTATTATATTATTTATTTTTTCCGTCATATGGAAAAGTTATAGTATATTTATTAAATTTATAATAATATATCACCAGACAATTATGATAAATTTATAGTGGACCCGGATATGGCATGCAAGCTTATGATGAAAGATATCATATTTTGTTCACAAAAAAAAACAGAACCGCAACTAGATATAACAGTATATAATAGAGGCATTGTATGGGAACTCAGTAAATAGGATGAGAAAACTTCAAGTGCTGAGCAAAATAGGAAAATATAAACAAGGTGTTTGATACATACCAGAGATGAAGAAAATTGATAAATAGATGAAGTACATGGTAGAATGAAGTCCTGGATATGGTGCCAAACATCTCCCACTGATATGCACATCTTCCAAAATTCGTTTTGAGAAGAAAGACTTTCTTTTGAAAGAGCATCGGCCACTTTGTTTTTTCTCTATCAATTTGGTGAATAGAATAATCTTTTCGAGATTTCCAGATAAAGTCTATTCTGCTCAACCACCCTGAAATATTGAGTTTTTTATGGAGTGAAGAGAGTTTACATGATCAATTATGACCTTGGAGTCACCAAAAATATGGAGTCTCTAGATGTTTAGATAGTCACAAAACTTTAAAAGGCCAGCCAACGCCATTGCCTCTGCTTTGTTGTTTGACCCTTTCCCTCCATGCCAAAAAATGTCGATATGCTAGTCCTCCCATGGAATAATATAAACCCCACATGCACAAAAACCATTTTGGGCTGCCCTATCGAAGTAAGCACGAGGAACATTAGTGGGAGCCATATTTCTTGCTTGCAGCTTTCTAACTCTTTAAGGAATAATGGGGGATTTGCAGGCAAAGTACTGAGAAAGAATGTATTCAAAAACAATATTATGATTTTCCATGCTGTTTTGAAAAAGGGCCCTAGCCCCAAGAGTTAGCTCAACCGGTCAAGTCAGTGTCTCGCCAATCAAGAGGTCACAAGGTTAATTCCCGAAAGCTCTTGCGGTCAGGTCAGTAAATAGGCCGAGGGGTGCGACCCCCTACGGGTTGTGTGTCCACCCTAGCCCTGTTCCTCCATTTCCATATAGCCCATAAGATTAACAGCGGAATAGGCCTCCATTCTGACTGCCTTGTGCTTGTCTTGGAGGTCTACTAGACCATTCTATTGACTCATATATTCTTTATACATGACATGGACTTTATACGTATTTTATGACAAATCCTAAAGGCTCTTAATTGGAGGGATCTAAAATAAAATTCATTTATCATGAAACCCTTGAAGCAAGCCTTATTATAATAATTTTATTTTCTTCTTTACATCATTTACAAAAATCACAATTACACGTCATATGAAGATCAAACCTGCTTACACTTTTCAAAATCATAGCAGGTCCCTTAGAAGAAGCTTGATCACTTGAAGGGAGATACATAAAGATGAGAAATCAAGAGGGACTATCTTCTATCCAACCACCCTTTTTTAAGGCCTCATATTGCTCCACCATTCAAAAACTTCCTTTAGAGAGAGAAAATATATCATCCAAAATGGTCAGCAAGGCTCTTCCATATCCCTTGAGAATGGGGACAATTTAGGAAAATGTGATAGTTGTTTTCTTCATTCAATTTATAGATAGGGCAGATAGCAGGCCCGATCCAATTCATTTTTTGAAAGTTATCCCACGTTAGATTCTTATTATGGAAAACAAGCCAAGCAAAGATAATTATCTTATTGGGGCAACCCGATTTCTAGAAGATAGTAGGGAAAATGATATCCTGTTGGTTGAAACAATCCTGTTGAAGCTGGATATAGATATCCTTTACAAAAACAGTGGACCTCCTCCTGATCCCCTTCCATATTAGTTTATCCTCCACCTCAGATCTAAAAATACCCTTGTTTCTCATAGACCAAGAGATCTAATTCCATTGGAGAGCTAGCTCATCATTGAGATCCATCATCACAACCGATTTCCAAATAGGAAGAGATCCTACCCGTCTATCAATGGTCTGATCCTAATAAAAGATCCATTTTTGTTGCAAGGCCCAAAGTAACTACGGAGAAATGAGAGTTTCTTCATCTCCACCTGCGATGGGATCAAGACCAATAATGATTTTTTCCCCGATTGAAAACTCCATACCAGATTTTGAAGAAAAAATGTTCAATTTTTCGGAAACTTCTCCAAATGGATGACCCCTGTGGAGATCCAATTGTCTCTTGTCTATACCAGAATGATAAGTCTCCGCTGTCCATATATTTTTTTTTGATGGTTTTGCTCCAGAGACTATCCCCAATGACGCCTTTCCATAAAGATTTGTAGAGAAGTGTTATGCGAAACATATTAAGGTCCATGATTCCCCAACCCCCAAATTTTTTTGGACGAGTCAATTTTGAGAGTTTAGTAAGGTGGAATCTTTTTTTTTCTTTGTTCCCCCCCCAAATGAAATTTGCAGTTAATCTGTTTAGCTTGTGGATAATATTTACAGGAATATAAAATAGATGAGCCCAATAAACCATTAATTGAACCAGTACTGCTTGAGTTAAAATTTCTCTCCCAGCCAAAGAAAGACATTTAAATTCCCAACCCGCAATTATCATGAAGTACCAGTTATGAATCCACATCCAATCAGCAGATGTGTATCACACAGGTTTTAAATGAAAGCCCGGGTATTTCAGGCCCTCATTGAGGGGTTTGGCTTTTATATTGAATAGATTGATCAGATGCGCAATAAGACCCGAATTTACATCCTCCAGATGAAAAGATGACTTGTCATCATTTATACAGAGCCCCGTGCCTTTTTGGAACTTCCCTAAAATGTCATGCAAAGGGGTCGACGATGCACGACATACCATTGCTGAAAGCAGGATGCCATCGACAAACAAGTTGTGAGAAAATGAAATATCCCGGTTGATTTCCAAAGGACGACATCTCTTTTCTCGAGCAACCCTTTTTGTGTGAAGACTTAAAGAGTCAATGACCAAAATAAATAGGAGAGGGGACAATGAACAACCTTGTCTCAAACCTTTGGCAATAGGGAAGAAAGAAAATGGGATACCATTTACAAGAACATCATAGTTTACATCAACGACACATGCCATTATCCAGTTTGAGCAATTGACATTTAGGTCAATTTTAGAGAGAAGACAATTAAGGAAACCCCAATCAATGCAATCGTATGCTTTCTTGAGATCTAATTTCAGTAGAGCAACATCAGCTTTTCTAGTGTGCATAGAGTGAAGGCATTCCTTAGTAATAACAACAGCCTCAAGAATGTTCCGGCCCTTAAGGAATCCATGTTGCTCTAGGGTCATATGGGAAGATAAGACATTTCTCATCCTTTCAACAATGAGTTTGGAGATAATCTTATAGAGGGTATTACTAAGGGAGATGGGCCTGAAGTCCATGAAGAAGAGAGATATCTTCTTTTTTGGAATTAAATTGATATATGTGGATGATATTGAGTGGTTAATAGAGCCATTTATCCTAAACTCCTTCATCATATTTAGAAGGTCGGGCTTCAACAGATCATAAAACTGAATGAAAAAATCAATTGTCCATCCATCCAGACCCAGACATTTGTCCTTTAATTTGAAATGATTTCATGATTGACAGAAGTTCCTCTTTAGAGACCTTAGCATAAAGAAGGTCATTTTGCTCCTCATCAAACATTGTAGGATAAGGTTCAATACCCCATAAAATGTCATTAAAATCACTACTCCCACTTCTGTTGTATGCTTTCTAGGAAATAAATTACGGCCTCCTTGGTGATGTCTTCCTGTGACACCACCGAGATCCCCATCTCATTTTTTATCTCCCAAATTGTATTTAGTTCCCGCCTTCTGTTTGCAAACCGGTGAAAAAATTTAGTATTTCTATCATAAAAAGAATATTTTAAATATTAAATACTAATTAAAAAGATCTCTATCTATTTATTAAAATATAAATAGAATTTAGTTTCTTCTATAAATAAAGAAAATGATTAGATTAGAATATTTAATATATTTAAGTAATTTATTTTTATTTTTTTAATAAAATAAATATTAAATATATATATATATAAAATAGTATATATTAATAATATATAATTTAATTATAATAAATAGATTATGATTAGGATAATAATCTCCACTAAATTAATATGTTTATAAATCTTAAGAAAATAAGATATTGAAATTCATATTTATTTAGAGAAAGGTATCTAAATCATTATAGTTCTACTACAAATAAAAAAGTGGTAGCAGACAAAGATTTAAAAAGAAAAAAAACAATATGAGTAAAAAATATATACTTTTAATTTTATATATAAAATAAATATTCAAGAATGAATCTAGTCTACTTGAATAAGTAAAGGAAATAGATGAATAATTCCAAATAACTCAAGGCAAGAAGTACATTTAGAGTATTCTTTTTTTAATAATTAATAAAATAAAATTATAGAGTTTGATCTAAAATGAATAATATTGTAATTTTAAAATTTATAACAACAACAATTTGTATTCTAGGCACTTTAATTTTTTAATTTTATTATAAACAAAACACTGAATCTAGTCTACTTTAATAACTAAAGAATATATGATGATGATGAAGAAGATTAATGTCCACTAAGACCGATGTGGTCTATCGGACTTTAAGAAAGTGAGAGATTAATTAAGACTATTTAATATTTTATTTCTATGATAAAAAATAAGGGAAAGAAGTGTTCCTCGATCACTGTAATTTTGCCGACTTAACAAGTCAAAAAGGTTGGTAGTGTGGCAAATGTTGTGGAAGTGAGAATAGATTTAACAAGTCAAAAAAGTTGATAGTGTGGCAAAATTTTTGGAAATGAAAATGGATGTGAGTAAGAGTCGAGCAATCCAAGAGAAAGTGCTTTTCACCTTCAACCCTCTTAGTGTCACAAAGATGACAATTTTTTTCATCCCAAGGTGTTTTGAGAATGGATGCGAGTAAGAGTCGAGCAATCCAAGAGAAAGTGCTTTTCACCTTCAACCCTCTTAGTGTCACAAAGATGACAAATTTTTTCATCCCAAGGTGTTTTGAGAATGGACCAATGCCTGATTTCACTTTGAAGCTCATGAGAATTAGTTCTTATCTTTGCAATATTCATCTTCTTCTTAGCTCTAGTCAAGATACAAAGATAATTTGGTTAGCAAGAGTAGGGTTGATCAACTCCTTATAATACCTTAGCTTCCTCCCCCCCTTTAGCTCCTTATCATCACACAACTTATTCTTAAATTTGGAAGAATAATATTTTTAATATTATCCTTCTTCTCCAAGATGATCTCTTTCTTTATTTCCCAATGGTCTAGCCAAGACTGGGCATCCTTGTGCCATCCCCTCTTAAGTTGGAGGTGAGAGTTTTGGCTAGAGTTAAAAGAAATTTTGGGGAATCTTTTGGCTTCCATGTTGTAAAGCTTCTTCTTATACATCAAATACCTAAACATAACCATGTTTTTAATGGGTGAAAGAAAAACTTCAATCAAGAGGATAGGATAGACAATATTTCCTTTAATCTTGAGGTTGTAGGTTATAAACTGATTTTGGATCAAATCAATCTTCCTCCATGATTCTTTAGAGATACTGCAACCCCAAACCTCACAACCATATAAAATAACAAGGGTGACGAGAGTCTCAAAGAGGAACTTTTGTTTACTCCAAACCCAAAGATCAGTCAATTTACAACTATTTTCAAACTCATAATAAGCTTTCCATCCTCTAATATCTTGTTATCAATGCTATAATTCTAGTTGAGATGATGATGAAATCCAATATCTAAATATTTGTATGAAGAAACCTTCTCCAACTAATTGTTATCATAGATAAAATTATCATGGTTGATCTTTTTGGATTTAATTACCATGACTTTAGTATTTTCAGTATTAACATCCATACCCATCTTGGAGTAGTAATCATGGAGGATTTTAAGCTGCTTGTCGAGATTATCATGGATTCTATCTAGAAGAATGATATCATCGACATAAAGGATAAGAGTAATGGCCGTACTATCAAGCTTGGGGCTATTGCATCTCACAACTTCTAAACACTCTTCTAGCTTATCAATGTAAATGACCAAACAAGGTAGGGGAAAGGGGACACCTTCGCTTAATGTCGATATTGCATTTAATCTCTTTATACCAACCCTCTTTGTTCTTAAGCTTGGCAAAGATGTTCTTGTATAGCTAAATTGAAACAACCCTCAAATTGGGGGGAACCATCATCTTTACGAGCCTTTGCCGTAGCTTATCCTGAGGAACAATGTCAAAATATTTTCTAAAGTCGACAAAACAACATAAAATTCAATTTTACTATTGCGACATTCCTCAACAATGATTTTAAGAGTGACACGATAGTTAATAGTTGAGTGATGTCTCATAAATCCAACTTTCCCTTTAGCTCTTTTACCATGGCTCTCAAGCTAGAGGCTAAGCTTCTTTTCCAAAATGAGCCCATACAGTTCCGCTAAGATGTGGCTATTCAAATGGTCCTATAGTTAGAGGGAATGTTTTTATCCCCAATTTTAAATAAAGACACAAGAAGGCTTTGCGTTCAAAGCTTAGGGAAGCCATATTTTATTGCCAAATTGAGAAATTTGTGAATATGAAAGAGGAGGATAAATCTTCCCATTTTGAAAATTTTAGCTTGGTAGCCTTAGATATCCGTAACTTTCCCATTAGCGAGCTTCTTAATCCTAAATTCCACGCCTTCCAAAGAGAATATGTCCTCTTTTATGGGAGTATTTAAGATTTTTCCCATGGTGTTTGTGGAGTCATACAAATTCTTAAGATAAATATCCTAGTTTTTTGAGGGGATCGAATTATTTTCTTTAGTTTATTGAATAAGTATATTCCTCCAAAACTTTCTAGGATCAACTATAGAAATGTGAAGAAGACACTCTTGCCTCTTATTAATATAGGCCCTTTTCTTCCTTTTGATAAGAGCTTTGTACACACTTATTTTTTCAAGTTTTACAGTTTCGTTAAGAGCATCTCTAATCACTTTCCTAAAAATTTTACAATTATTATCATACCAAGGGTTGAAATTTCTATTCTTCTTTTTATTAGACACCTTTGGTAGAGATTTTTTTAATGGTAGTGGAAAGTGTTGTTGTAAAATTGTAGTAGATGTGATCGATGTTATCATTATACGTTAAGAAACTTAAATCCCTCTTTAAATCTTGTAAGATGAGATCTATTTTACTTTTGTAAAAATGAATGTGCCTTTGACTTTCATAATTCTTTTGCATGTGGTTGGTGTGCATGTCAAGGTGTAGGGTTAAGGATAAAGGTTTGTGGTCAGAATCAAGCTCATGTTCATTTAGGAGGTCAAAACATACAACATTGTTGAGAACATGGGTGTCAGATATTGCATAATATACAACACTACTTCCCATCCCATGAATGCGAGTCATTTGGCCAAAGGTTGGCCACCTATTAATACCATTACAAATTATCAGGTCTTGGGAACTAGAAATATTGATGAGTTCAGTACCAAATAGGTACTTGGCTGTGTCTTCAAAATTTCTTTTGAATCTATTAGCTAAGTCACAGCCCTCATCGAGCCATAGGGGGTAAGGGTTAGAGTTATTACTTAGAAGAGTTGTTTGGTTAGTAGAGGTTTTAGCATTAAAGTCCCCATGAAAATGAATATTAGCTTCACTCCATAGACTATGGATATCCTATTCTAAGGTATTGAAGGAAAAATTCTTATCCAAGTTGTTTTTCATATAGGAGGTAGAGTTGGTAGGAGTGAAATAACAAATTGCGAGAAAAATCCTATTGGTGTTAGAATCAGAAATTTTGATCCACATGCATTGATTAAGGGGGTCGACCTTATGAAGTCGAATGTGAGCAGAAACATTATTTTTTATATAACAAGCTATACTACCAAAACCTCTACAAGAGGATTTCTTGTTCCATGTTGACTAGAGAATGAATCCATTTATGTGGGGTACCTTAGATTCATCATGCTCCTAAGTTTCAACCAAGTAAATAAGATCAATATCACTTGGGATCCAACTTAAAAATAGGACTTTTACGCTATGGAAATTCAAGACAATTCTAAAAGAGGGTCGAAAGTGTTCCTAATTCCTATTTATTACCTTTATTTTGGATTCTATCTCTAATAATAGCTTTCCTATTTCTAATGATTTCCCTTTTCCCTTCCTTTCTTGCCTCCACTTTTTGGACCTCTTTCCTTAATTTAACTTGATCTTCTAGAATAAAATCTTCATTTATAGATATTTATAATCTTTTTAAGCTTGGATATTTAAAAAGCATATCTAATTTATAATCCTTACAACTTATCTAACTTATCTTAACACAAATGAGCCTTTATTTATTTTCAAATATTTTTCACATTTTTAATTTTTAAGATAAATGGTTCAGATTTAAAATGTTGATCTTACATTTTAAAATATCTCTTTTTTAACTTAATCATAATAAATAAAGATTTATAAAAAAAAAAAATTAAATGATATCTTTGTATTTTTTTTAATTTAACAAAACATTATATTCTAGGTATTAGTTTAATTATATAATAAAATAAAATATAGAGATTGAATCGAAATGTATATCAATATATAAAATAATATATTGGAGACGAATATATTTTTTTAATTTTATATGATCGAGATGCTTTGAAATATATTTAAGGCAATTTTACATTTTATGATATTTATTTTTTAATTGTATTATAACAAAATAAACATTTTATAAGATGTGATTGAATATTTATTGTAATTTTTAATGTTTGGCTCCCTATAACTAGTCTAGAGAGATGCATAAGGTCAATATAAAATTATATGTAACATTTTGAGATGTCCGGAACAAAATTTAATATAAGATTCATATATTAATTTATTTTGGTTATCTTAATTTATATTTAAATGTTCCGAAACAAAATTATATATCATATATTAAATTTGGTTATATATGTATATTCATAGGTTTTATTAATATTCCAATAAAACATATTATAAATATATAAGTAAAAATATAAATTGAATAATATAAAAAAATTAAACTATAAGCTATAAAGAAAATTAATTAAAAAAAAAAATTAATCAACAAAAAATAATAAATGGAAAATATAAAGTACAGAAATATGGGTATAAGAAAACCACGAGAAAAAATTAAATAAGATTAAATAAATGTAAATACAAAATCATGAGTTATAACTAACTATCAATAATAATATTTTTCTCAAAAGCTATTTTAACACAATGAATAAAAATGAATGGTTTAGTAAGTTATAAACTTAAGTGATATTTATATGTAATATTTAATTTATTAAAAACCAACTTAAGTAAAGTTCTGCTCCTTGAGACATTTGATCTCTCTCAATGGATCTAGGCTCTCTCAATAGATCCCTAGGCTAGTTAATTATTAATAATTAATAATTATATTATAAATTATTAATTTTACTTCAACATGTCCAGTAAACCACCACAAAGTTTTTGCACTATGGAGACATTTGATTCCTCTTCAATGGATCTTAGTCTAGTTTTAATTATTAATATAATTATTAAAATTTTTATTTTTATGTAACCTTGGTAGGATCCCTTCAATGGATCTAGGCTGGTTTAGTTATAATAATTAATAATTATAATTATTAATTATTTTATGTAAGCTGAGAGGACTATATCTTCAACATGTCACAATAAAACCACTAGTTTTTGACCTCGAGACATTTTAATCCCTCTCCAATGAATCTAGAGCTGGTTTAATTATTAATAATTATTTATTATATTTTTATTTTATGTAAGTTGATATGAGTTACATGTACATCTCAAAACATACCCAATAATTCACATCAGCAAATCCTAACAAAAACCCCTGTATAACCCTCCGTAAAATATCCATAAATATATGTATTTATGTGAGTGGAAAAAATTATTATTAACCGTTCCCACCAAGCCACCAAGAATATTTAGAAGTTAAAATTAGTTCTTGGTTACTGCTTTTATTTTGAAAAACCATTTTAGATGAAAAAAGGAAAACGTTTAACGGATTCTTCGATAACTAATTTACATTCTTTATGGAAGAGATGAACAAAACGCCCGGTCTTACCTTTTTCCTAAAAACTTCTTGTTAATAGAGAAGCCTAAAAGAGGTTCCAACAATCCATGAAAGAATATGGAGATAATTGTTTATGGGCTTAGCAAAAGGTGGGAAAAAACAGAAAAGGTTAGCCGATAAGGAGAGAAAACACAGACGAAAGCGGAAAATTCTTCAGAGAAAAGTTAAGTGTCCTATGGGTTGAATCCTCAAAAGTTTTCATGGCTAATTTATCTGGCGAAATGAATGATTTATATGGATAGAATTCTTCAAAGAAAAGTTAAGTGCCTTATGGGTTGAATCCTCAAAACTCGTGAAATGCATGATTTATATGGATAGAAGTTAATTCAACTTTATTGTTTTAAAAGGTTTATTTGCCATTTTTTTAATGTATAAAAGATGGGTTAAAAAGCATGACAATCTTACATATAGAAAGAAAGATAAACTATGTGTTGATTTATGAAAATAATGTATGAGAATAGGTGCATAAAGAAGATAAGTAGTCAGGTTTCTTTAAAAAGAATGTGTGATTTTGTTTAATAGATTTTTTAAAAAGGAACATGTGCTTAATGCACATAGTTAATAAATTTTCTTGAGAGAGAAATAAATATCTGCATGAAAAAAAGTTATTGTGTTAGATTTTCATAGAAAAGAATACTCATTCTTTTGGGAAGAGATCATGTTGTTTTTTGCATGAAAGGATTAATTGGTTTTTTGGAAAATATTATGTTGTGTTATATATGTTGTTCTTGCTTAAAAAAAATTAATTATGATAAGTTCCTTGGAAAACCATAAAGTAAATAATAATGGTGGTAAAAGATCATTTGAAAAGAAACATGCATTTACATGTTGTGTGGCATTAGATTTTTCTTGGAAAGAAAAATGCCCTTTTCAGACAAATTATGTAATTGGTTTTTTGGAAAATATTATGTTGTGTTATATATGTTGTTTTTACTTAAAAAAAATTGATTATGATAAATTCTTTGGAAAACCATATAGTAAATAATAATTGTGGTAAAAGACCATTTTGAAAGAAACATGCCCTTGAGGATTATTATGTTTGACTTCTTTTTATATATATACATATTTATATATTATATATATATATATATATATTAAAAAAGTAAACTGTGTTTCATTTGAAATTCTTTCATAAGCACGGTAAAAGTGAAATTGATTATACAAAAATCATAAAAATATTGCCATGTTATTTGTACTACATGGTAAGTAAAAAATATATACTACATGTAGTGAGATTATATTATACATTTTCTTAGTAAAGAAAATATATTACTACATATAAATAAATATTGTTATTATATAATTGCATCATTAAAAATAACCTTGTTGTCTATATATGACATTTCATATACATGCTTGCTCTTTTCTTAAAAATGGATTTCGTACTAGTGGTATGAAATAATAACAAATCCAAGTTATTTTCTTGGAAGTGAACATAGATTAAGGAGGGTAATTGTGAAATATTTTCATGGGTGATGAAAAAAATAAAGAGAAACATAGATTGTAGAGGTATTGTGTTATATATTTTAAAAAGAAACTTGGATTTGTGTGCAAAAAAAATAAGCATTATGCTAGATCGAAAGTAAAACAAGTAATTACTTGCAATAAATGCACGAGCTTTCCTTCGTAAGATACATATATCTGCATGCAAGAAATAATGACTAACACAATAGTTTTGTTTTAGAGCAACACATGTCTTTGTGCATACAATGGATGTTGTAAATAGTTCTATCTTGGGAAATATGCTTTTCTAAAAGGTTGCACGATAATGATGCCTAATATGTTAGCCTTCCCTTAGAAGGGGGTGTGTATTTTTATGTATTATAATAATATCGACTGTATTAAAAAGATTACTTAATTACATGCACAAAGAAAAGCTAAGGGGCTAGCTCTCTTTGAATGTTTTATATAATTACATGCACGAAAAACAAAGATAAGTTGCTAGCATCCTTTAAGTGAAATGGATGGTTACAGTGGTTTTGTTTGGATATGAATGTGTGTTGGTGCGAGAATGATCATAACAACTTGGTGATTATTTTGACATGTTTGATAATTACTTGTTTATACATGCACAATGTTGTTAGAAGAAGCATGATGTGATATTATATTTACATCTCATGTATGCACACGAATAGATGTTAAAAGATCACTTTTAAATTTTGATTATTGATTGATTAATTCTTTATCTAATCATGTTACCAAACTGTTTACAACAATAATGACACGAAGGGATGGTGATTCGTGCAAAAGACAAATCATGTTTAAAATTGTGAAAGATAGAGAACTAACAGTCCATGGAGATGAATACGAGCTGCAAGATGTTTTACTGATGGAACAATCATGCCACACGCATATAAAGAGTGGTCATTTGTGGGTAAATGGATTCATGGTCATTGTAATAGCTTTTAGCTAGGTATGTTGTATTTTAGTGATATTTCATTGTAATATTTTATAACAATGGATAAGACCTTATAAGCCATTGAGTGAGGGGTGAACACCCTCACCAGCGTTTAATAATAAAATTAAACGTTTGCTGGGTTTCACCATAAGGGGTTTGTAGGGTATATCAATGTTCAACAATGTGATTGCTTATTATGTCAGTTTGGTGATGTTGATTCCTTGCACGATGTTGTGTTGATAATGTCAAGTATGTGATTAATTAATGGTTAAAGGAATCATAAAATGGATGCAAGGTTACATCATAGAGTTTATGTTAATCTACTACAACAGTGGTTATTAATGGTTATGCAAGTTATTATTCCACTACTGAAAGTTACTCTAGGTAATAATCAATATTTTATCAAATGGTTAATGAGGAATCTGGATTAGTAA
>APFE031020832.1:0-13846 GCA_000404065.3 Pinus taeda
ACCCCTGTACTTTGCTGCTAGCACGTCATTCCTTCATTCAATTGGTCGAAGGAAACCTATCATTTTTAAGAGGGGCGACGAGCAACCTCCAGTGTAGTTATGCAGGCATGTTAGTCCTTTATTCGATTGTGCAGAGCAATTCAACATTGCATGATTACGAGGTATGTGGTACAATAGCAAGTCTTAGAATAACAATATTTTTGCCTATAAAGTATCATTTGAAATAACCATTATAACAACTTACTATTCCATAGTTTGGTTTTTTCTATTGCTACAACATTTCTGCTATACTAACGGTTTGTAGGATCCAGGTAGTATGGGAGGAAGAACAGTGTGAAGGGAATCGTTAATACTAGATGCTTCTGATGTAGCCAGAGAAATTCTAGCTCAAGCTTGTTGGATAACATATTTCACACGATTACAGAAACCCAACAAAACAACTGCTATTGAATTCTTACGGAATTTACAAAATGAACAATCTATGATAAGAGGGAGGCAAATTATAGTGATAGACACAATAATAGATGAAGTGTCTGGATTACCAACAGAGGGACACATATGGGTTCATAAAAGATTGAAGTTGTAGGATGCCGTTGCAGTCTTTCAAGACGAGAGACAAGACCTGATTGTCAAAGTAAAAGGAGTTCAACCTTCATCCCTTGTAGAACCGTGGGCAGAAGTGGCCAGATTCATCAAGAGCTACATCACATGTGACGAGCGAAAAGACATGGTAAGGCCACATCAACTTAAACTATTACTAGTTTTGAAACAAAAATGTTCTGTAAATTTGCCTGCGTATTTGAATTTATTATTGCATGACACCGCTCGAAGCATAAAAAAATATCAGCATATAGAAACTGTTGTGAGCCATGATTGCTTGATTAGGTTGATAGTAAGCTACAACCTTGCCCAGCAGCAATCAAATTGGGAGGAATTAGTATTTTCCATTGAAGGGGGTCTGGCTCTGCCTGTACCTAACCTCGTTCCAAAAAGAAAACGACCTACCCTTACAACCACTATTCCCCAAAAACGTAGACATTCCGCTAGGGTGAGGCCAAACTTAGGAGTAGCCTTAAACCCCCACGGCAGTATCAGTCAGCCTATGGAATTGTCTAGCTCATAAAGTGAACAACAATTGAAAATAGAAGGCCAAGAGAACCCTGAGTCAGATCATGAGGAAGAATTAAGGCATTCTAAATAAGAAGAAAGAGATGAATCAGGACCCCTCTCAACATCAAGTCCCCCAAGTGACGTATTCCATGATATTGAATTGGCCCAGATTTTGGCCAATATGAATGATTTTATATAGCCCGAAAACCCACTCAATTTGAAAATTGGCGCAACATAATATGTAGAGGACTTTGGCCACTATAGAACTATATTAGAAAAAATAAGTTGTGAAGCAAAGACAAGGGCAGAGACCAACATTTTGGTAGAGCCCACCCAAGAAGAAGTGAGCCAACTTCGTAATACAACTCCAGAAGAACCCAATCAAGTTGGTTTAGGTACAGAGAATGAGGGCCAAACAAGAGAAGTAGAAACAAGCCAGGGAAAGGACACAACTCTTGTAGAGCAAAGCCTATATGAGCAACCGAGCTCGTTAAGATCAGAAACGATTAGTGGAATAGTTGTTCCTCCTAAAAAGTAGAAAAAAAGGTAAAAAGCTTAGAAAGGAATAGCAGAGGCTACAGAAAATAGTAAAAAGACTCGAGTGAAAGATAAAAACATTAACAGCAGGGAAGGTTTCAGAAAAAACCCCAAAAACAATAAACACAGCCATTCAAACAAAGAGTATACATTTTTATGACTTAGCTATTAAAACGGAGGTGGTACCCTCCTACAGCACGGATACCCAAACAGAGGGCAGGACCATCCATAATAAAAGCAGACAGATTGCAGGCATTTGGTCCCATGATAAAAGTACGCAGACAAATACTCAAGCCAAAGATATTATGACAAGCAGGGACCCCAGTATAGTGAATCTTCAAGAAAATCTAGCACATGCTCGACCTACCATAGAACGGCTTGAGATAGAAACTGTCCCCCAACAAAAATACCAGGAATTACAGAGGCAATTGCGGGACATGGCTGCGTTAGAAAGTGAGACCTTCGATAAATACCGAAGGGCAGAGGAAAGAATTGAAAAAATGAAGCTCAGATTGGAGAAAGTCATGAGTCAAATGGATACTCTTTGCTCATTGTACACTAATGTTTTGGCATGCATATCCCCCACCAACAATTATGCTTTACTTTTGCTAGAAAGGTATTTACAACTGAAAATCAAAGCTGTCAGGGCTAGAAAACGCATAGAATTCAAAACAATTGAGGATTTCATAAACTATTGTAAACACCATGGAGTGAAAATTCAAAGATTACTTTGTGATTTTTACTTGCATAATTTTGTATTAGAAAAGAATTGGAAAAGAACCCTAGTCCTTTTGTGGAGGATGTGAAATTTCAAGCTTTTATTTCATTTGTTTTCAATCAACTGAAATGGTTTAAGGCCCATAACATGTTCTAGAGCACGAAAATGGACTAGACATTTGGGTCAGAGGTGAACCAAAAGACCCATTACAAATGTTGGCTAGTCACAAAATTTTGATGAAAAGGGAAGGAGTAATCAAAATTCTAGGGCCTATTCAAAAAGAAATTGTCCAGAAGCTGGTAGAGTACTTTCACCCAATTAAGGAAATCTCATTGGCTGTAGCCAAGTTCATATGGAAAATTTCCAATAGCAATGTATAGAATACAGAGCCATTTAACTACAAACAATTTAAATTCGTTGTAGAATGCTTTGTTATTTATACCAACTCCATCTTAAGGGAAGGCCCATATTGGCTAGGTAGATGCAACATTCAACAAGCTCAGTAGATGCAAAACAACAATCTTGATCAATGAAAAGTCATAAATGTTGTTGAATTGTTGATGAAGAGGTTTTGTTTGCACCAATGTAGCCATTTTCTCAGTATTTCTGCATATGAAATAAGGGAGGTTCATCATCCTCACTCTAGTGAAATGCATCAATAATCTAACATGATAAGTGTACAAGCGAGAAAATCTCCCTTCACAGGTGAAGCATTTGATAATGAGCTTCATGAGTGGAGTATAGGTGTCTTGTAGGTATCTAAAAGGAAAGACCCTATTGATTTTCTTTTGATAACTAGCCTTGATATAAGGCTCATAATGCTTTTTGCGCACAAGTTGTCCTTTATTCCACTGTTCACCTAGATTTGGAATACCTGTTGCGGCAACTATAGTTTCAGGTGTCAAAGTGAAGGAAACGCCTGCTAAGTTCACTTGGCCATTATGAAGATGAAGGAAAAATAGCCTAGCAAGTCCATGGTGGTATTTCACCCTCTCCACCATCTCACAAAATTGGTAGCAAGGCTGATGTTTGAAGCATGTTACTACAAGAGGGCAAGCTAGTAACTTTGTGAGTGTGGTGGGATCCTCCCGGATGTGTTTTCCTCCCTTATGTGGTTTTCTTGGTGAATGAATCTCTTGGGAGGAATCACTCACAGTTTCCTCATCCCTTTTATAAGCTGAATCTACTTCCATATTTGCCACTGTATGGTGTAAAATGATGAGTATAAAGAGATTTTATTTCAAGAATATGTGATTGTTGTTTTCTCGCTCGGGATTTGATGAGTGGGATTGATGAGTGGAAGGTTTTGATGTTGGCTGTAGGGTTATTAGGGAGTGACAAGGTTTTGGGAATGAAGATTAGGGTTTGGGGAATAGTGCGAATTACGTGTTAGGGTTTTAGGGTTTGGGGAAAAGGGAGTAGGATGAGTGTAAATGAGAGAGGGAACGAAGAATAAAATTAGGGAAATTTAGTGGAGAGAGATGGGATATGGGAGAATTATGTAGGGGAATAAAAACAACAAGTATGACAAAATTACAAAACCCTAGACAGTTTTGCAATGCAATTGTGAAGCAAATTAGGGTTTGATTTTTCACCTATTAAAACACCATCAAGGATGATAAAATTTTTTGCTATGGAAAATCAGAGGCTTTACTTACTTGGAGGAATGGTGTTGCAAAATTTTGGAGCTTTAGAAGGTTGATTGAATGAATTTTTCACTTGGCAGACTTGTGCACTGCGCCAACACCCAAGTGCGTCGTGCCTGTTCAAAACTGTATGTAAATCCTGTGCCCGGTGCACCACGCTAGGCAGATGCATTATGCCAAGGCAAATTTCGAAACTTGCTGCAATTTTCCTCTTTTCACTTCAAAACGTGATTTTCTCCTTTTCTTCTCTCACTTTTAGCACAAATGAAGTCTTCAACACAAATGATCCCTTTATATACTTTTGACTTCAATTTTTCATTTAGAAAACCCACTTTCTAAAGTTTCCTTTTCACTTTATTCTTTAAAAATTATGTTTTGCAGTTTGGCTCTCCTTTTGTCATTTGATGGACTAATGCTTGGATTTTCTCGTCTTTTTTGTAGGAGCTGGAGTGATGGAGTTTGGCAAGGTGACCCAAGGCTATAGATGATGCTTTATTACATATGAAAACATTAAATATACATGAAACTTTTACATGAAATGGAAAAACTCTATTTTCACCTCAAAACAGAGTTTTGAGGTAAAACTCCTTGATGGAGCAAATCATGAGTAGAATTTGTGATTTTATGAACTTATTTGACATCCTGATGTGCTTGCTGACCTCTTATTGAGCTTTTGAAGACCATGGTGGGAAACCGTAGACCTAATGAGACTTGAAAACCCTAAAATGACTACTGCAAATGAAATGAAATAAAAATGATAGCAAATGAATTGTACATATGGAAATAGGCCAGCAGATGAAAAGCATGAGGGAAATTTGACAAAGAACCACTACCATCAGATGATACATGACCTAATGGAGTGCAACTGATCGGATGGGACGCCTAAAATGCATGCAAAAAGAGAAATTTTGATCACTGATGGAGGGATGAAGATACAGACACTAACATTTACCAACACAATCCGGCTCCCACAGGGCAATGAACTCGGCCGAATCTGACCTTTCTGCACTAGCTCCTAAATCTGTCTCTTGATTTCGTCATTTTCTAAAACGAAGCACCGATAGATTGGTCCATTGGGCAGCGATGCACCTGGGGTCAAATCGATGGAGTGCTTGACCTAACAGTGCATAGGCACCCCTGTGGGGGAGGTGAAGATGTCCTCGTACTCCTCTAAGACCTTGTCCATTTGTTGTTATTACTCTTTTATTTTTAAAATTAGAATAGTACTTTGTTTTATTATTAAAAAGATGTTTAAAATATAAATTAATTTAAACTTAAAAAATAAAATAAAGTAAAATTTCTTATTTTATAAATAGAGGTTCACTATGAGAAACCATATTCGTCACATCAACCTCAAGCTTCTAATTTACTTATTTATTGTTTATAATTTCATTATTTTCTGTTTTCGAGTTTTTTGTGGTATATTTTTGGTCAAATTTGCTAGAAATTTAAAATGCATTTTAAATTAAAAAAAAAAAAAAATGAAAATTTATTTCACAAAATTTCTAAAGAAAAACTTCAAAATAAGAAATAATTAGAAAGAAATGTTTAAATTACCATTCAAAATCAAAAAATATGCATTTAATACAGAAGACATTGCAAGTAAGAAATAAATTTAAAACCTACATTACAGTTTTTTTTTGGCTTCAATGTATTTTCTAGGTTGTTTTGAAGGGTCTTTTTGATATTTTTCTAGGTTGGTTTCATGGCTTTTGAATTTGTTTTCAAGAGTTTTTTTCATGGTTTTCTAGGTTGGATTTGTGATTTTCTAAGGGTTTTTCAAGGTTTTTTCAAATTTTTTTTTGTGGTTTTCTTAGTTTTTGTATGGTTCTTTTTTTTTAATTAATTATTCTCATGGTTATTGACATGGTTGTTTTTTTTTTTTAAATTAAATTGTTAGATTTTGTGAAAAAATAAAAATAAAAAATGAGAAAGAGAAAATATATAGTACCTATCCCTTTTTGAGCCTCTCCAATGTTGGCACTTCATCAAACATATCATGCATATGTAATCTACAGGTATAAATAACAGTTTTGAGCATAGGGATCTCATACTTAGCTGAGAGTCACTATGGACATTGATGTCTCAACACATCAACTTCCATTCAATCCATTAGGTCATAGATACATTGATCATTCAATCCAGACAATCCTCCATGTCAATGATAGATCTCAACCAAAAATCCTCATGCATATGTCATTCATGCCAAAACTAGTGAAGAAATCATACATGCAATTTGGTACCTACAAGAAAATATGATGTAGCTACTGATCCTGATGCCTTTTTTCCCTTTCTTGCTCTTCTTTTGCCTTCTTGATCCAAGAATCCAAATATGCCACACCCACCAAGAGTGCTCCAAGAAAATTCTAAGTCTCCAAGAGTATGGGAGAGAGAGAGAGAATAACGAGATACCTCCAAAACTAAATTGACAAAAGGCTACCAACTGATCCAATGAAGCCATTTTAAGAATGAGGCCTCTATTTTCTTCATTTTCCATTATTTTCCTTTAATTTCCTCCTCACATGCAACCTGTGGCCTTTCAACTCCCTTTTCACCTAATTTCCATTATTTTCATAAATAAATGTACCAAAAATACCATTTTTTCTTTCCAAAGCCTTAGCCATTTCCTTTGCCAATTTCCTTAGCCATAAACAGTCACAAGTGATCCACATAACTTAGATTCTTCCCACCATTTAGCTTGGAATAAGTGTCCCATCATCCATGATTATTGTTTTTCCTTTATTAACTTTTATTAAATGGAATTTTCACAAGGGTTGTTACAGAACCCTCCCCCTTGGGGGAACACTATCTTCAGTGTTCAACAACACCTATAACCACAAAGGTGTTATAAGAAAAATATATATTGTCGATGGATGTTTATAACTTATCTTGATGAAGTATTTACAATGATCAACCTATTGACAATCAACCAACATGAAAACATCAAACCATGACATCATAATGACATGACAACCATACTACTTATTGGAGCTTTATAACATATCTCATGGCGGTATTTACATCCATATACATATGTATATATAGCAAAATCACCAAAACATATACCAAAACACCACACCAAAATCACCAAGGAAAAGTTGTGTTGCCTCAACCAGGAAACAAGGAAGGATGCATAGCCTACATATGATCCACCATCTCCCATGTAGCTTCATGGGGACCAAAGTGCTTCCACTACATCTCAACTTTCTTAATTGCTCGGTTCTAGAGTGTGAGCACCTATTTCTGTAATATACACTGAGGCTCCGGCTTGAATTATCTATCTGGTTCCATTTGCAATATAGACTAGTCAATCACATTATCAACATACTTAACGTACTTCTTAAGCAATAACACATGGAGAACATCATGGACATTCACTATCTAAGGTAGTGCAAGTCAATATGATACTGGCCCAATCCTCTCAATAATGTTAAAGGGTCCACAAAGCCATGATGCCAGCTTATGACATGACCCAATCCACAAGGATCTCTTCTTTGGTTTGATGTGCAAGTACACCTGTTCCCCAACTTGGAACTCATTGAACAACCTGTTTTGATATGCATAACTTTTCCGCCTATCCTGTGCTACCTCTAGATTCTTCTTGATCGCCTGCATTTCCTGTTCTATGTCTGCCAACATATCTAGTGCAATCAACACCTTGTTAACTGGATCACTCCAACTGATAGGATTATTACAACTTTGCCCATATAATGCCTCAAAAGGACTCATCCTCAAGGATTCCTCATACCCATTGTTGTACGTGAACTCTACCAAGGGGAGATACTCTTCCCACTTCCATTGTTGATGCATCACATACAACCTCAGCATGTCCTCCAATATCCTGTTGACCCTCTCTGTCTGCCCATCTGTCCATGGATGATAAGTTGTGCTAAAGGCCAACTCTATGCCCAAACCTACAAACAACTCCTTCCAAAACTTGGAAGTGAACTTCACATCCCTATCTGACACAATCTTCTTCGAAACACTATGCAATCTAACAACCTCTAACGAATACCTATGCCACATCATTAGCTGAGAATGTAGACTTCACCAGAATGAAGTGTGAAACCTTCATCAACATGTCCACAATAACCATGATGGAATCATGTTGTCTCACTGTCCTCGGGATTGCTATGACGAATTCCATCGAAATGACTTCCCATTTCCACTCTGGAATCGCGATCGATTGTAGCATTCCAGCTAGATGTTTGAACTCTTCTTTCACTCGCTAACAGTCAAAACACCTAGCCACAATCTATGCTACATCCCTCTTTAAATTCTACCAATAGTAGTGTTGCTTCACTATTTTCCGTGTCTTCTGATAACGTGGGTGACCGAAATATGGTTTCACATGAAACTCCCTCAAGATCACCTTCTTCAACTCACTACTATTCGACACATATATCTTGTCTTGGAACCTTACAAACCCATCTACTGTACGACAATAGTCCACATCCTCTGCACTTTCACCTGAACCTGTACCACTACTTGTACTTGTATCATCGCCTATACCATCCCCTAAACATATACCTTTACTATCACTTGTACATGTACCTATACCTGTGCTCTACTACAACCTGTACACAATATCCATATATCTAACATCCTGCTGACCTGCTCAGAAGATCCTATCATGTTAGTCTATCCCATAGGAGCTCATAGCTACTAAGTGATTTACATGTACCAGCCTACTAAGAGCATCTACCAGTATGTTCTCTTTACCTTTGATATATCTGATCTTGAAATCAAACTCACTAATCATAGCCAACCACCAACCCTGCCTACCATTCAAATTTGGCTGGGAAAATAGATATCAAAAACCACTATGATCACTCTTCAATGTAAACCTCCTACGTAGAACGTAGTGTCTCCACATCTTCAATGCATGTATAATCACTTCCAACTCGAGATCATGAGTTTGGTGGTTATGCTCGTGCTCATTCAATTTCCGGGACTCATAGCATAACACCTGTTCATCTTGCATAAGGACTCAACCAAATCCTCTCTTGCAAGCATCTGTGCATACTACAAAGTCTCTGTCTAGGTTTGCAATCTTTAACACTAGTACATGTATCAACAACTGCTTGAGCTACTCAAAACTAGCCTCGCTCTCCCTTGTCCATTTGAACTTCTTACGTTTCCTCCGCAATGATGTGATAGGATAAGAAATCTGTGAGAAGTTCCTAATGAACCTCCTATTGTAGCCTGCTAAGCCCATGAAGGATCTCACCTCATCCACATTCTTAGGAGCTACCCACTCCATGATGGCCCTTATCGTTTATGGATCTACTTCAATGCTCTCCTTGGAGACAACATGCCCCAAGAAGTGTACCTTAGTCTGAAAGAAACTATACCTTGCTGAGCTTAGCATACAATTGATGCTCTCTCAACAATATCAACACTGTTGCTAAATGTTCGGCATGTTCTTCCTCAGTTTTAGAATATGCCAGTATATCATCAATGAACACAATAAAAAAAATTATCCAAATACGAACAAAACACACAATTCATCAAGCACATAAACGTAGTTGGATCATTAGCTAAGCCAAATGGAACAACAATAAACTCATAATTCCCATACATGGTCTTGAATGCATTCTTTTAAATTTCCTCCTCTTTGATGCATACATGATGGTATCTGGATCTCAGATCAATCTTCAATAATATTATTTCTCCCTTCAGCGAATTGAACAATTCATCGATCCTTGACAAAGGATACATATTATTGATAGTCATTTTGTTCAACTACATGTAATCAATGCATAATTTGAGAGTACCATCTTTCTTCTTCATGAAAGATATGGTGTGCCCCAAGATGATATTCTTGGCCTAATGTATCCCTTGTCCAACACCTCCTTCAGCTACAATTTTAACTCAACCAACTCAGGTGTACTCATCCTGTAAGGTGCTTTTGATGCTGGAGTTTCCCTTGGCACTAACTCAACAGAAAAGTATACGTCCCTGTGAAGTGGAAACTTTGTAATGTCCTCAAGAAATACATCCTGAAACCACTGCAAAACTGGGTACTTGTTCAACACATCCACATCCTCAACCTCTGTACCCTTATCACTATAAATGTGTATTGCAAATATCTTGCACCCTTTCCCATGGTTGCACTTTTCTTGCATAATTATCACCATCCTAACTGATGTAGTTTTCTTCTTACCCTATAAGATTCTTGGTTCTCCATTTTCATCAATAGACTCAATGAATTTCTGATAACAGTCTACCATGGTTATATGAAGATACAACCAATCCATGTCCAACAAGATATTGTATGAACCCAATGGTAATATATTCAAATGTGTTGCCATAGGCATACCATTCAAATCAAATGCACAAGCTCTTACTCGTTGATGAACTCGCCTCTTTGTACTTGTAGCCAACTACACTAACAAATACTTTGCATGCAATTCCTTACTCAAACCACACTTATCCACCAAGTTAGGACTCACATAGCTATAATTAGATCTAGTGTCAATCAAAATAAAAATAACTTGATCAAAAATCTTACATCCATCTCAATGATAGATGCTTGATGGTCTGCCTATTTTTTATCCAATCTTGCATATATACGTGGAATAATATCCCCAACATCCCCAATAGTCTAAGCCTCTTACGCACTGTATATCTACCACCCTGATTCTTGGACAATCTCTCGTATGATGATCTTTCCCACAAATCCAACATTCTATAGGCTTCCAGACTGTCTCCTTGTTCTATTCTCCTGATCAGAATCCTTACCCTCTATCTGATGCATTGAACTTCTTAGGTGGTCAAAAATTCTCCTTGTTACTTGTATCCTGAGGCCTTGCTCGCCTTCTATCCCATTTTACTTTTTTCTTTCAACTACCTCTCCAATTTGGCTTAGTTTGAGTTTTGCGCTTGAATTGTTCATAGCCATTTATTAGCATTCGAATGGACTCCTCCAATGATCTAGACTCATCGAACTTGATCCCGTCTTTGAATGCAATCAGTAATCCACTAATGAACCTCTAAATCTTGGCCTTATCGTCCATGAGATAAGGCACATACCCCAGTAATTCAAAAAATCTTCTAGTGTATGCATCATCTATCATGGATCCGGTTAGTGTTAGTATATGCATACTTCCATCAGGGATCAAATCTGCTCTTTGCATTTTCATTTTAGGTGTCTCATACTAAATTTTTTATCATTCCACTAGGTCATGCGAAAATGGTCCACTGATGCTTATCTTCTTCTTAGAAAATCAAATTTTCCCTCTTGAGGTACATTTGCCAACCCATCTCCATGTTGCATTCAATTATGGTTTCAATTATGTTATTTTTAGAGTCAAGGCAGCCATGTTCTCATTAGCCCTTAGGGTTCATTTCCAAGGACAAAAGCATAGTTTCAATGTAAATAAAGGCCAGCAAAGGTATGAGGAAGACCAATAAACAAAGATTAATTGGTAGCAAGTCATGGTTATTGTATAAATTTCTTATTTCACTGATGTAATTTTCATCTCAAAAACATGTTTTTGAGAAGAAAACAAAGTATTTTAGTTTGTTCATATTTTTTGATGTAATTGAAGTCATTTCATCTAATAAGTGTTGCCATAAGCTGCCCAAGCATTTCTCCTTGTTGCAAGAAATGAGCCATTGAAGAAATCAGCTCAATCAAAGCATCATCCACCTGAAAAGAGACAAAGGAAGAAAAGCATTAAACAGAGATTTGAAGACAAAGTAAAAGTTACAAACAAAAATTATAAAGTGGGTATTTTCTAAGGAAAATCAAAATCATACTCTATATAAGACTTCAGAATCATTTTTCAAACTTCATCATGCTCATTTGACAAAGAGAGAGAAGGGAGTTTAAGCAAATTTGTGGCCAAAGAAACCTTGGGCGCTATGCATAGAGCAAGGAGCATTACGCACAGGGAAAAATGGTCAGGCGCTGCACATAGAGGAAGGAGTGTTGCGTGTAGGGCAAAATTGTGGAGGCACTGTGCATAGAGCAGGGAGTGATACGCATACAACCAGATCATTGCGCATACAACTAGAGCGCTCAACATAGAGCCTATGTGCCAGTGTAATTTTGCACGGCGCTGCGCATACAATAGGGCACTACGCACTTTTATAAGGCACTGCACATATGGCCAAAAAACACCAAAACTACCCTAACAACAATCTAAATCACTCCTTTTTCTACTCAGAGCCTCTAAGAAAGTAAGTACACTCTTTAAACCATCCTCCCAGCACTCGTTTCACAATTTTTGAGTTTGTTTGCTAGATAAATTTTCCAACCCTAGGTTGTCTAAAAACCCTCCCTACTTACCATTTTCCTTCATAACCACATCTTGTTGTCATATCCATCATTCCAACATCATATTGTCATATCCCTAAATATCATCCCTATTCCCTATTTCCTACTATCAAATACACTTATCCCCTATACCCTAATCCCCCAAACAAAATCCCTAAGCCGCTACTTACAAAATAGTCCCTACTAAAAAATACCCCCCTCATAGCTCCCAACAGGGTAGTACTTCTTCTTGATGGCATCCCGGAATGAGTTCCAATTGGGTGTGGCTGACAATAGTGAGTTTGTACTTTCATCCTTCTACTCATAGTAGGTTTCCCACTAGTCCTTGACATGTGGAGCTTCTTTGAGAAGTGAAAAAGTGATGTTTTCCTCGCTAGAAAAATCATGAACGGAAAAATTTCCTTCTAGCTGATGTGAAAATGAGATCTTAGATTAATTTTAAGGTATTACAGACTCATGTGCATGGATTTTTCTATATCACTTAGTGCAATAGATTGATATGGGCAAAGTTGTAATACTCCTATCAGTTGGAGTGATCCAGTTAACAGGGTGTTGATTGCACTAAATATGTTGGCAGACATAGAACATGAAATGCAGGCGATCAAGAAGAATCTAGAGGTGGCACAGGATAGGCAGAAAAGTTATGCATATCATAACAGGTTGTTCAATGAGTTCCAAGTTGGGGAATAGGTGTACTTGCACATCAAACCAAAGAAGAGATCCTTGTGAATTGGGTCATGTCATAAGCTGGCACCATGGCTTTGTGGACCCTTTAACATTATTGAGAGGATTGGGCCAGTATCATATTGACTTGCACTACCTTAGATAGTGAATGTCCATGATGTTCTCCATGTGTTATTGCTTAAGAAGTACGTTAAAGATGTTGATAATGTGATTGACTAGTCTATATTGCAAATGGAACCAGATAGATAATTCAAGCTGGAGCCTCAGTGTATATTATAGAAATAGGTGCTCACGCTCTAGAACCGAGCAATTAAGAAAGTTGAGATGTAGTGGAAGCACTTTGGTCCCGATGAAGCTACATGGGAGATGGTGGATCATATGTAGGCTATGCATCCTTCCTTGTTTCCCAGTTGAGGCAACACAATTTTTCCTTAGTGATTTTGGTGTGGTGTTTTGGTATATGTTTTGGTGATTTTTCTATATATACATATGTATATGGATGTCAATACCGCCATGAGATATGTTATAAAGCTCCAATAAGCAGTATGGTTGTCATGTCATTATGATGTCATGGTTTGATGTTTTCATGTTGGTTGATTGTCAATAGGTTGATCATTGTAAATACTTCATCAAGATAAGTTATAAACATCCATCGACAACATATATTTTTCTTATAGCACCTTTGTGGTTATAGTTTTTGTTGAACACTGAACATAGTGTTCCCCCAAGGGGGAGGGTTCTATAAAAACCCTTGTGTGTTAAAATTTCTGTTTTCCCACCCCAGTTTTCAGTTTCTCCTTATTTCTCCCATGTAGTTAAATGCCCTTTCCCATAACCATACATTCAACAGGCTGGAAAAAATAAATT
>APFE031020834.1:0-14358 GCA_000404065.3 Pinus taeda
CACAAGGATATGAGGTACAAGGGAAGGAGAAACTAGTGTGTAGGTTTAAGAAGAGCTTGTATGGATTAAAACAGGCTCCAAGGCAGTGGTATCTAAAATTTGACAAGTTTATGTCTGAACAAGGTCATACTAGATGTCACTCTAATCATTGTGTTTATCTGAAAAAGAAAAATGATGGAAGCTATATGATATTGTTATTGTATGTATATGACATGCTTGTCGTAGGGTCTAACATGCAGGAAATAAATGTGCTCAAAAGAAAATTGGAAAATTCATTTGCAATGAAGGATTTGGGAGCTGCGAACAAATCCTTGGTAAGAGAATAACCAGAGACAGGAAAAAATACAAATTAACATTGTCTCATAATGAGTACATAGAAAAGATTTGACAAGATTTAATATGGACAATGCAAAACCAGTTAGTACAGCTTTTGCTACCCATTTCAAAATTAGTAATGAAATGTGCCCAAAGACCCACGAAGACATGGATTATATGTCTAAAGTTCCATATGCATCAACAATTGGAAGCTTAATGTATGCAATTGTCTGCACAAGGCTTGATATTACACATGCAGTGGGAGTTGTAGGTAGGTACATGAAAAATATAGGAAAGGAACATTGGATGGCAGTGAAATGGATTCTCATATATTTGAAAGGTACCAAAAATCAAGCATTATGCTTTGGTGGTTCAAACATTTCTCTATAGGGATATGTTGACACAGATATGGTAGGTGACAGAGATAATATGAGGAGCACTACAGGATATGTATTTACTGTAGGTGGAACAACTATCAATTGGGTTTCAAAACTCCAAAGTGTTGTTGCACTTTCAACAACAGAAGCAGAGTATGTTGATGCTACACACGCTAGTAAAGAAATGATTTGGCTATAAAGGTTTATGAGTGAATTGGGTAAGAAACATGATATGGGCACATTATATAGTGATAGCCAAATTTCCATTCATCTTGCAAAGAACTCAATATTTCATTCCAGGACTAAACACATACAGCTCAAGTACCATTTCATACGTTCAGTGTTGGAAGATGGAGAGTTGAAGCTGCAAATGGTAAACACTAGCCAGAATCCTGCAGATATGCTAACAAAAGTTGTAACCAAGGAGAAACTGAGAATATGATCAGCTTCAAATGGTCTTCAAGGATGATGATGAAGATGAGAAACAACCAGGTCTAAAGAGGAGTCATTGTCCAGCAAATGAAGCAGTGATGGAGTTGCTACAATTATTATCCAAGTGGGAGATTGTTGGGTGTGGAGCATGATTATTTAGAGGTCTTTGTTTCAACCAGATGTATAGCCCAGGATGTTTGTACACCCCTCCATCCAGGGGGAACTTGTCCTCCTCACAGGGGTCCGAAGGCTAGCGGTCCCCTGGCGGGGGTTTCGAGGACAGCGCCCTCGAAGCTAAAAACAGATGTAAACTTGCCTTGTAAAAGTATATTAATTTCTATTAAATCTGGGTCATTCATTAGGCGGATGATCTGATGGTAGAACTTATATTTAGTTTATGGTTTTTTTCCCTAAAAGGCAACCCCTCTCTTTGTATGAGGGCATTGTATTGAGGCTATGTAATAGATGTTTATTATTTCAGCGAGAAACATAGAGGTGAGACTGTGAGAGAAAAGAGAGGATATTATAGCAGATCTATTGTAGGTCACATCTCTTCATTTTGATAGATAATAGAAAGGAAGAACAGGTCGTTCGAGGTGGACGTAGCCCAAACTAGGTGAGCCACATATATCTGTCTCTATAGTTTTATGTGTTTTCTGTGTTTATATTTATGCAATATTCTATGTGTTCCATTGCTCTGTAATATGTAATTTTCTAACATACTGAGATGACATCAATTTTTTTCATTTAACGAGTTTGAAATGACAATGTTATGAACCACCTCAAGAAAAGATAGAAAAGATAGATCCGCCTTAGAATTCAGCCTCTTCGATGGGGAAACCTCCTTTACATTACATAAATGAACAATTCTGGATGATTCAAATGATAAAACCTCCTTTCTATATATAGGAGTCTAAGGAGTCACAATATAACCCAGCCGACCTAACAATAATAATATAAAGCCACAAAAATAACAATAGAGGGATTCTATGGGGCACAGTAATAACAATATGGGGGCAATAGGGGCACAACAATATTAATAAGGGGTATAACTACAATAGTAATGGGGTAATCACTAGTATTATAGGGACCCAACAGTCTCTTTCAACAACCTACTGAAATTCATCAATATCTATAAAAATATCATCAAAAGGGGGTCCCTAATGAGTAAAGTTTTTCATGTAGTTAACTGCTATATAATGACTACTAATAATTCCATTAGGATCATAGTCATAATGATGCAAAGAAAATAACCAAAATTTTTGAAGCTCTTCATCTTCTTTGAATTCGTGCCCTCCGTGTCGAATATTTATGTCACCAAACTTGATTGGAAAACTAGGCCATATTTTCTTTTGCAGTTTACTCAATTTTTTGGCTTGGCCATTTAATACAACTTTATTAGCAACTTATATCAAAGAAAGCCTTTTTGGGATATATCGGGGCAGAAGGTGGGGAGCAACCTCACTTCCAAAAACTCCAACATACAAAAATAATTCCTCCACAAACCAATCACCAATTGACTCTAGGCCTTGTCTTAAAATTTGACTAATTATGGGAGGTATTTTTCCAAACATGATTTCATGGAAAGGAATCAAAACATAATGGCAAATATCATAAAAATGGTATTTAAAATTAGAATGCCATAGGATGTGAAACTGATGATCAAACATATAGTTCCATTTCATGAGCGAGAATGGAACCGAGGCAATGACAACATCAAATAAGTAGACTTGCAGAAAATATGTTTGTAGCCAGGGGGAGATGATAATGACAACTTTAATGAATCTGTGATATTTTGTGACAAGAATTCAACCCAGTCTAGATGTTTCCTCTCATTTAAAATGCTATGGATTATTAGAATCCATTTGATTCTTGTTCCCCATATAATTTGGTTAGCATTTTGATAAGAAATCTTATGGGTTTCCTAAAAATAGCTATGTGATATTGTTTACTTGCTTTGAGCCTGAAACCTTGATTTTCTTCCCTTAACCAATTTTCAATCACTCTTTCATAACTTTCTCCACATTTCTTGAAGACATTGCTTTGAAAGTTGTTAAGGAAATCAACATTAAGGTGGATTTCTAGGGGACTGAGTTTATAGATAGCCGATAAGACTTCAACTTTCCACGAGGCTATGACAATTCTTGATGATCTGATATTGTTCGGGTTTTAATATCAACTTAAGAGAAAATCCATGAAACCATGTCATAATAAGGAAACATTCTAGCCCTAACTGCTACTTTATGTAACTCTGTTGGTTTGATTGCTTCAAACTAATTGTTATTTTTTTGAGAAGATCTTGTGTTGTTTAACCATTCTCTTTCTTGAAAGAAACCAAAAATTTCCTTGTAGCTCATCGTACTTGTGTTTTGTGTTTTGTAAGTTGAGTCTGAGATGAGGAATGAGTTGAAGCTGACTTCCTCTAGTACCGGGCTCTCCATTTCTTTAAGTTTTTCCCTTATTTGCTCCATTTGTTGCTTTGGTGTTGGACATTTTCCATTTTTCCCCATCTTATGACATGTGAAAAAAAGAGAGCATATATAAGCTTTCCTTATTTAGAATTTGAAAATTGAATTTAAGAATTTGTATAAGATCATCCTGCTTAGACAAAATTTATGAAAATGGCATCATATTTCCTTAATTCAATCTTTCTCCAAACCAGGCTTACGAGAACAACATGCAGGCAGAATACTCTAAAAAAATTAAGAATTTTGATTAGGAATATGAGAAAAGTGTGAATTAACATGTTCATTAATTTCTCATAGAGAAAGCCAACTATTTTCTTTTCATGAATCGAGAAAGGATTAGAAAAATGAAATGATGATTTAACAAACAATTAATTAAACATGAAATGAAGGAATTTTTTAAAATTTTATTTCAAAAAGCGAGTTGCACACAAATCAAGAAAAATCAATATTTTAGTTGGATAGTCAGAAAGTCAAAAGTGAGGAGGTCAGGGAATCAGATGATTTGTTCCATTTATTGTTACTTTATTTTATCCAAACCCCGACTACACTATAGTAGGGTTTTGCCTTGAAGTCGGGGATAATATTTACGTAGGTAATTTGTAGCTGGCCGAACCTGTTAGTCAGGTGATCAGGGTTGGGTAGTTGGGTAGTAAGGCGTTTATTTAC
Organism: Pinus taeda; assembly: GCA_000404065.3. Taxonomy (NCBI): domain Eukaryota; kingdom Viridiplantae; phylum Streptophyta; class Pinopsida; order Pinales; family Pinaceae; genus Pinus; species Pinus taeda. The sequence goes on from APFE031020834.1 coordinate 4,259, forward strand.
AAAAACCTTTATAAATCCGACTTCTGACCTAAAACTTCAATTTTTTTTTTTTTTGTTTTTCTTGTTTTTTTTTGTTTTGTTTTGTTTTGTTTTGTTTTGTTTTGTTTTTGTTTGTTTTTTTTTGTTTTTTTTTATGAAAAACAAAAAAACTGTTTAGGGTCTTTTGTTTTTATTTATTATTCATTTTTCTTATGTATAAAATAAAAAAAGGTTGCTGTAAACCTGAAAACAAATGGAAATACACCGGAAGAAGCAATTATCTCTGTCAATTTTAAATTTATACTTTAAAATAAATTGAAATTTTCAGATTTGTTAGATCTGAGACTTTTGTGATCCAAAAGACATTTATCTACAATATGGATCACAAAATAAATTCATTGTAATAAGAGTCAAACACGAATTTATTTGGTATTTCTTAGAACCTTATAATTCAATCATCATCTGAAATTTTAAATACTAAGTTTAGGATTTTAATACTGTCAAAGTATTTTATGCTTTGTGTTATAATCATCTCTCTTTGAAACTTTAAATTTCTTCACTTTTTGTGCATGAAAATATCCCCTTTATTTGGATTACAAATATTGATCCATTGCTAGCAAGCATTCATAGCTTTGATGGGTTTGTTTATTCTCCTTTTAATGTAAAACTTCATGTTTTCACTTTTTAGTTTATGATTGATTTTGAAATTTATCACATGTAGCTAAGTGACATAAGCAAAGTTTTTTAGAGAGTTGCTTTGATAGAAAATACTTTGATGTATTAAAATAAACTCAAACTCTGTATTATATTATTCATCTTTTGGTTTATTTCTTTAAATTATTTGAAGATGATGAAAATCTCATAACATAAAACAACCAATTTAACCATTTTCCATACTATCAAAAGTTTAAACAAAAGTTGAAATAACATCAAGTATTTCTATATTTGTCATATTTTGAGAATACTTTGTCCTTAAACTTTAGCATATTTTATTAAAACATAAGATAATATATGGTAAAAATATGCTTCTTGAAGTATGCATCACAATTGTAATTCTACAACTAAAGAAATAAATTTAAAGAAGGAATAGGTATACAAATTCGAAGGAATGTGAATAGGAATTTCAACCATCAGACATTCGTGATTTTTCAGCCTTACCAATACCTGAGCCACTGTCGTTACCCCAATCTCCACAAATGACATATCCTCTTTAAAAAATTTCGCAATATAATTTCCAATAGCTTTCAGTCGGTCCAGCTCACTATATCCACTAGGAAGACACGATAGGCGTACCTAGACCAATTCCTAAAAAACCTTAGCCCTCTTGGCATAAAATAGTGCAGACCACCTTGAGAAACACACAGGCACCCCCGCCATCTGCTAGTTTATATTAATCACCCGTTTTGCATCATCTTTGGTTTGCATGAAGAAAGCAAACCAACCTTTTTCCAGCATCTGAACCCTAGGGGCATATGAAATCCTAGAACCCCGGTTCTCCTTAATCGAGTCCCTGAGAAAAGGGACCCACAAATGTCTACCACGAGCCTGACCTACAACAACCAATTACTAATATTCAATCAACTTGGACATAGGCACATCCTCCCTCAAAATTAACCCTTCACCACATTCTTTAATTCGCGCTGCAATGAATTTATGCTTCTTATGTCCCTTCAGTTTGGCAGCCTTGAACCTATATTTCAAAATTGATTGTAAACCCCTGAGCCAACGAGAGAAAATGCAGCACGACCACCCTCCACACTCGAACCAATCATACAATTTCTTGATGCCTCACAAACAGAAGGACAAGTAGCATTCACCTCCACCACCTATGTATGCCCAACTAATTAAGACTCCCCAGAACACTTCTCTCCACAGATATCATATGAGACAATAGTCTCAACCGGAAAATGCTCCAGATCCTCATATACATTGACTGATTTAGAGGGTTGTTCCACCACCAACCCTGCAAATGATTTTGCTCCAAAATCCATTGCCCTTAAATCACGAGAAGACCCTATAACAACACATAACCTTGATTTCCCTTACAAGGATAAAAAAAGTCTGAGGGAGGTCCTAAATGCGAGGAATAACCAATATTGACAACAAAAGTCCCGAAACCCCCTGAGACCCCCCAGTTATTCCCCAACTGACCATCAGAGAGTACCACCCCAGCCTGTGAAAACTCGTCCCTCCAACAGTCCTTCGACATCACTAGTAGCCCAACCCCATGGAAGCCACATTTAGTTTCCCCTGTAAAAGACAGCCCTGAGACCGTATCCCCACCCACCTTCAATGATCGAACCCTAACCCCATCAAAAAATATGTCAATTGACTCATATGGATCCGACGAGTAATTCCTTCAGGATCCTTCAATCAAAATTTAGATTATGAAGGTATACCATTTCTATGTTTAAGATGTCATACTTATGGTCATTCGGTTGATCAGTGTATGCTACAGTTTCGTCCTAGGTTTGTGGGGGCAGATCCTAGGGGATGTAAAGTGGGTGTGTCGGGGACTGCTTTAGTTGAGACAGGTGGTGGTGTTAGTCGGGATGTGGAACATTTGGGGGTTTCATTGGAGAAGAATACTCCTATTATTGATATGGAGGAGGTTCTGAAGGAGAAGGAAACTTCTTATAGGGAGGAAGGGATGCATATTTCAGAGGAGTTGGTCACTTATTCTATTGTGAACGGTTCTCATGGTATTGTTGTGGCCACCAACAACCCCCCTCTTTTGTTTGATATTAGCAATAACACCAAGCAAATAGGGGACCCTTAGTAAAAAATTCAAACAAACATCTCTATGAACATTTTTGTTTTCCTTAGAATTTTATCGCAGCAAAGCAAGGAAACATTTCTTTTATGGGCATGACAAACTACGAAGGAACGATACGAAATTCATCGCATCGCATTCACCATAAGCGCCCTTAAATAAGAAATTTAAGAAATCTCTGACGGCCGATGTGCGACATCGCGTATCGCAACATCGCGTAAAGTAGCACACAATGACTAATATCTGGGATCTGCGATCTGCGATCAACGATCTGCAATGATCCGATATTGTGATGTCACAATGATATAACACGAATCTGCGATGAGCGCAAATTTTTCTCGGCACAATATTCAAGGAAAGCTGCCCATTAATCAAAATTAAGCGCGTGCCTTAAAAAAGGAAATTAATGATTGTACGAATGGCTGCTTTTCGTTTTTCAAAGAGTCAGTTCACTTTGAATGTCATAATTATACACACGTAAGATCTGAAGCTTTCATGTCAATCTTTATTTCCATTACTCTTTTCCTTGACGCAAACTATAAAACAGGAAATAACATGGAGCAATTTTGCAGGAAACATCTAAGGAAAAGGGGAAAGAAACAATGCTCGGAGAACACAGAAGAGATCTCTTCAGAAACAGGTGCCACATACGATAGCACTACAGGTTCCAGAGTATCACTCAACAGATGCTAATGACCAATAGGTCATCTGAAGCTTAGAATCAAAGGCGCACAAAAGCAACATGATTACAAAAAGACCTGAAACTTACACGCCAAAAAGCCCGCCACGAAGAACGGAGGCAGTTTTCAATCCAGAGAATTGCTCAGAAAGTAAAGACTTTTAACTCATCAAGTCATCCGCAAAGAAAAAAAACCAAAATAGCAAAAGCAGAACCAGTCTGAGGGAAATTTGAGTTATTACCAAGTATACATCAAGTCAGCGGGAGATTCTCTAAAAAATCTTATAGTTTACCAGAAAGTTGTGCCGACTCTTGTTACTTCTATTTTTATAGCACACACTAAAGGGGAAGGCAACCAACCGACTCTTCTTAGGCGAATGCTGCACGCTTACAGCACTAAGGAGCAAATACAGAAATAGTTCAAAGTCAGATTTAATTTTAGAAATAATTTGCTTTATCAGAAGGACGGTCATTTGAAAACCGGATCCTAAATTTATGTAATCAATTTAATTAGCTAGCAGTATTTAAACCCTTCTCAGGAATTTAGAGAAGGGTCCAAAGATTTGTCAAAAACTCGTCCTAAGAACATGCACTTTTGCTTCCTCGGAGGTGGTTTTGATGAATGGATGGATCAAGGTTTATTAATGTTTGCATTTGATATCTGCTACTGATGTTGCACTTCTGTACTCTTAGTAGATGTTAGACCAAGGAGAGATAAATCATTGTTGCTTGAAGCTTATGAGTGGAACCAGTCATAAATGGTACTTTTATCTCTTGACCATTTCTGCTTATATTCTTGAAGTGATTTACAGTTTTTAGTTGTTTATATGTCATTGCATGAATGTATGGGTTACCACTTGGCACTTCTGTACGGTGGAGTCATTTGTTTGTGTCTGACATATGAATAGCTTATTATGCGATATGTTGTTCACAACTGTTTTGCCTAACTTCTTATGCAAAGTGGTTTATCTTAATTGATTTATATTCTTATGAAATCTGAATGATCTTTATTACCAGTTATAATAGAAGATATACATCCCGGGTTAGCGTAGATTAGATGTGTTGTTTCTCATTAGACTACAATAACATAGAGTTAGTTAAAGAATCTGAATTAGATTAGCTTTAAAGTACTCTTAGATCAGCATTATTCAACTCTACACACACACACACACACACACACCCCATATCGGGAAACTGGTCCCATTATCCCCAGTTGGACCCGCTATACCAAACGGATAAGGAGTTGCCAACCAAGGTTCGGACCGGGTGGGTATCCCCCTTGTTGTCGACCCGATTTTCGGGGCTTCAACACTGTGCTGGGGTCTTCTTCTATACAAAAATCATCATCCTCTCTATGTTGCGGTACATGAAGTAAGGAATGTTCATCATACATACCCTCGTGAAATGCATCAACAAACGGACATGGTATGCTTAGAGACGCGAGAATCTGCCCTCGCAACTGAAATACCGAATGATGAGTTTCATCAATGGTGCAAACTCATCCCTTAGGAATCTGAAAGGAAAAACCCTGCTCAGGTGCCTCATATACCCAAGTTTGATGTATGGCTCATAGTAAAATTTCTCTAACTACTGACGTTTGTTCCATTTCTCTCCTATATTTGGTATCCCGGTGGCCTGAGCAATAGTCTCTGGTGACAGAATGAAATTTACTCTGGCAAGGTTTACACGACCATCATGTAAATGTAGAACAAATAGATGAGCTAGTTCACGATGATGCTGGGTTTGTGAGATCATCTCTTAGTATTGGAAACATGACTGATGCTGAAAACAATCCATTGCAAGCGGGAAAGCCTGCAATTGAGCCAAATAAGTAGGCTCCTCCCTGAGATGCTTACCACCTTTTCCACTTTTGTGAGACCTCTGTGGCACATTACCCTCAACTGTGGAATCACTGTCATACTCCTTCTCATAAACTGAATCCGTCTACGACATGGCTTTGAAAACAAGATGTCTGCAATATGTATGTTGATATAGGTGTAGTGAAGTCAAAAGTTTCAATGTATGCTCAAAACCCAAATATGTTGCATATGTACCAAAGCATCATAAGAAAATAAGCCACAGTGGTAATAGCTGTGTTAAGTGGATTAGCATAAAAATAGTCACTGCTTTGATCACAAGGGAATTTGACAAATGAGTAACAAGTGCAGTGTAGTGTGCAGCCTTTGTAATGCTGGCTACAATTTGTCAAAGGGGAAAATGAGTATAAGACTGTGTTTGTTGATGGGAAATGGGAAACAATGTGACAATGACCACAGTGAAACAAATAGCAATGATAGTAGTAATATAATGGCAGTGACAACAGTGGTAAAATGACAAAATGAGAGCGTGAGGGAAGTGACACTTTGACAATAGATGCATAGGTGTATATATCAACAATACATGCTGGGAAATCCTTCACAAGACCATCAATATGTATTCAAAACCCTAAGAAATGAATCTACTATGAACATAGGGTTCACTTTTTTCCACATCAAACACACTAATTTCCCCACTTTAAAAAAAACACCACAATCCTGTTCAAAAATCACTGAGCAACCATTAAAAACCTACTTGCAAGCTGACTATGCCGATTTGGTGTGAAACTGGACACAAGGGTAAATTTTTTTAGCTCTAAGACTGTATGGGTAGCGCGCCTACCCAATGCATAGTGCGCTGCAAGTGCGTAGCGCCCATGGTTTTTAACACTGGCTGGTAATGTTATATGCGTAGTGCACCCTATATGGGTAGCGTGCCTCCTCTGCGCGTAGCGCGCACCTCCAACGGTCCACAACTTTGCAAAACACGATTTCGGCCTTCAACTTCACTAGCTCGATTTCTGCCTTGAGGATTCGTGCAAATGAATTGTTTACCATGGTTTATATGTGAAGAAAAATATCTCATAAAATCAGATTTGATTTTCAATTTACTCCATGACCCACTTATATAATGTTAGCACTTTGTCATTCGATCACTTAATATAATGCTAACCTTTGGCTTTTCCTTGCTTTTTCTGAATCTTGGACTGATGATACTTTGTTGTTTTTTGCAGAGATTTGGCATTTGACTTTGGAAAAGATCAGAGGCTTGCTCTGAAACTTCTTATGGTGAAATAAATACAATTATTACAAGAAAATGAAGTTTGACAATTTCTAGTTCTAAGACAGAGTTTTGGACTAGAAATGTTTTCAAATGTTTTTGATAAAAAAAACGTGAAATAGAAATCTTTTGAAACCAACCTCATGGCCTGCAGGCCTTTATTACATGTATGCAAAGGACTGAAAGCCCTAGACTCTAGGACTAAGGACTCTTTTTAACGAAACTAATCATTTATGACCATGAACTTCAGTGATTTTTGAGGAATTTTAATTAACCCTGCAGGTACAAGCATGAGGAAACACAAGACAACCAGACCCCTAGCGAAATGCAACAAAGTGGAACGAGCGAGACACCTAAGAATGATATGCAAAAAGTGAATTGATTTCTAACAGAGGGCTCTAAGGACCAACTCTAACATTGTCTAGACCGATCATAAATGCATCTACTATACTTGAGCATAACACAATAATGCATGAAAGCTACATTAAACAGTATGCTCAAGATATAGATTTTAAAGATATATATGCAATTTTATGTCATGGATAAAAAGTAGAAGAATTGGATTATTATGTTAAGGACCAACTCTTGTATCATTTGGGAAAGCTATGCATTCCACAAAGTGAAAGAGTTAACATAATCCAGGAAGCACATACTTCTATGATATCAGGTCATTTTGGTGTAAGTAAAATAGTTGCACAGCTGCAAAGATTCTGCTATTGGCCAAAAATGCATGAAACAATTTCTAGATATATTAAAGGGTGTACCATGTGTGCTAAAAGCAAGCCTAGCAATAGAAAACAAGGCTTGTACACTCCACTTCCAGTTCCTTCCCGTCCTTGGGAAAGTGTTTCCATGGACTTCGTTGGGGGATTGCCAAAATCTAGAAAAGGTCATGACTATTTATATGTTATTGTGGACAGGTTCGGCAAAATGTGTATTTTAATACCTTGTAACAAGCAGATTACAATTGAACAAACAATGAAGTTGTTCTTTCAGCATGTCTAGGTTCATTTTGGGTTACCCACTTCCATAGTATATGATCGAGACTCCCAATTTGTTGGGAAGTTTTGGTCAAGTCTATGGGAATTGATGGACACCAGACTAAAGAAGAGCACAACCTTTCATCCATAAACAAATGACCAAACAGAGGTGGTCAATAGGACAGTGATCCAGTTGCTCAAGGGTTATTGTAGCAAGCATCCTAGGCTTTTGGATGAGCATTTATGTTATGTGCAACATGCTTACAGTCTTGCTAAGCATTCTCTACACAGAGATCTCCTTTTGAGACTTGTTTTGGTTTTATACCAAGGTCTCCTTTGGATTTTGTCTTTGAAAAAGACATAGCAATTGATGGACACGGTGATGTTGACAGAGCAACCAGGTTCATTGAACAGATCCAAGAAATTCACCAGGCAGTGCAGGAACAGCTGGAAAAGAGCCAAGCCAAGTACAAGGCAAGGTATGATAAGCATCGGATGGAGCATAGCTTCCAAGTTGTCGATCAATTTTGGTTGTATATCAGCAAAGATAGAATGCAAGGTGAAGGAAAAAAGCTGAAGCCAATAAGGTATAGGCCTTTCAAGGTACTTGAGAAAATTGGTGAGAATGCTTTCCACCTTGATTTTCTAGCTTACATGCACATCTATTTAGTGGTAAATGCAGAAAATTTAAGATTGTTTGAACCTTCATTAATTGAAGATCCTGAAGAGAAAAGTCACTTGCCTTCTATTGATGATCTATTGCCTGAATATCTTAATGAGCTGCAGGAAGATACAGTTCTGAATAGGAAGGTGAGAACTACGTGCAGAGAGGATGTTGAGTACCTTAGAAATGGACTCAAATGTTCAAAACCAAGCAGCGCAAATTGGATAGAGATTGGACAAGTGAGGAAGTTGTATCCTCACTTGGTTGATGCTTAAAAACCAACTTTGAGTGGTCCAAAAGCCTTTTTACGTGGGAAGGTGTGATCCAAAATGCATCCAAATACGCTCTAAGTCTTCAAAAATCGTTCAAAATATCAAAACAATCGCATGGGAAGAACCCTTAGAAACATCAAAAAACACTATCGGGAGGTGAAAAACACAAGAAAACAACGAAAATAGGCTTATCGGAAATTAAAGGAGTGATGCATAGGAGCCGTCAGATCTAGTTGATCAATGGCCCAGATTCAATCGGTAAATTGCAATTAGCAAAGGCTATCAGAGGTTATTGGCAGAGACCATATGGAACTTGCGAGGGTGATCAGCGGAGTCAACGAGGATCGCCGATCAAGTGTGCAGATCGACAATCCATGTTGCATCACTAAATCGCAGTCAACAAACACGAAGGAGTGCTTACAACGACCCGGGGTTATCACGATATGCGAGTGCAATCAATCGCATCGTGATATTGCAATCGAAGCTACATAGAGGAGCGGGCATATACATATATATGTGTTTGATGCGATAGCATGACCTGATGGAAATATACACGCTATTTCAGAAGATTTGAGATCCGTCAATCGCATTCTTAATGTATTTTTGTGCATTTCATTTATTAAACGAAATACAAAGGGACACGCCGATGCGATGAAAACTAGACCCGAAAGGGTTCGGAAATGAAAATATATAATATTTCAAATCCGCCCAAAGCCATTTTTACAGGATTTTTAGTGTTTTAACGTATTTTCAAAATACAAAGGGAAGCCATAGAGAATGGCATTACGACATGTGATAGCAACTTATAGGCAGATCTAATGGCAGAATAGGGTGCGTTTACGAATATTTGAATTCTAGATGAACAATGTTTTGGTGGTTTTTCCTGTGTTTGAACACATTTCTCTGTGTAAACAAAGAATGGTTGTTTCAGGGATTTCAAAGGCCCGATGCCCTCATCCGTTTCAGATTAGGTGGCCACCTCCCCTAAAGGCATTATGCAATGATTATTTAATGCTAGAAGAGGGATTTGAGTAGACAAAGGCCGGGAGACAGAAAGCTGAGAAGAGGAAATGAACAGGAAACACCGATTGTCTTTAAAGCCATAGAAAAAAGAATAAAGAGGAAGGCAATGTTGAGACAGAGCAAAGACAGAGACAGAGAGTGATAGAGAGAGTCTATGTACTTAGAGAGGCTTGAGAGATTCAAGCAAAACTCTTGTTGTTATATCTATTGTGTGTTGACACTCAAGTTGAGCTCATACTTTTGTAAAACTCTATTTTGAAGACATAATAGAGAAGTCACTACTGAAGGCTAGACCAGGAGATGTAGTCCAGGAATATTGGGTGAACTCCTTATTGAACTTGCTGTGTTTATATGTGTTTGTCTATTATGATCTTTTACTACTTCATTGTCTATGTATTTCGGAATATTATCGATCCATTGCATAAAGTAACATAGGCATATCCATGCACATGAGTCTGTAATACCTTAATATTTGTTTAAGATCTCATTTTCATATCAGATTTAGCAATTCTGCTTAACATAGTTTTTTAATGGGTTAATTAGGTTATGGTGCAAGTTGTTGGGTTGTGTTATATTCTTTCCACAACCAACCTACGTAGTGAACCGGGGGGTTAGAGGGGGGGCGGAGCCCCCC
>APFE031020847.1:0-19637 GCA_000404065.3 Pinus taeda
TTTTCCTCCTTTTCCTCCTTTAACCCAACCCTAAATGACTTTTGGGTGATCCCTAAATCCAATGGCTGAAATAGATTTAGATCAATGGCTGACATTAAATGCACATTTAAATCTCACTTTCTATTTTTTAATTCACCCACTTTAATAAAGACCCACTTAGTCATTTATTTCCAAAGTCACTTTTCCTTTCTAATTTTTCATTGACTTTATAAAAGTCACTTTAAAATTAGACTTAGTAACTTTATCACTTAAAGTCACTTTTAAATTAGATTTTAACTTTATAAAAATTATAAAGTCACTTTAGGAGAAAAATTAAAATCTTTTGGACACTTTTCCCTAGGCCAAAGATCAAAGCCTAAGGGAACCACCTGTCCTCCGGTACCAAATTTCAACATTGGACTTGAAATAAACCGGGCATCATAAAAGTTTTAACTGCGGAGAGATCAAATATTATTTCGGGGAAGCTTCCTTATTTTTTTTGCATTGTATGTCATATATGTAAGGATAAAATGACGTTGACGGCACAAGAAGAGTGTTATTAGCGCTCTTGTTTGCAAACCTTGTTCTCACTTATCGCGAGGCTTCATAGCGTTATGTCTTATTTCTGCCGAGATTGACCATAATGAGCATCTCGACAACCATTGCTGTGAAAATCTCTTTCTTGTCGTGCTACGTGGGTATTGGCATTGTCCCTCAAGAACTTACCTCGAAACTGTCTTCCCTTTTATCTTTCTTTCCATGCAGGTCCATGGTACCATAAACGCTCGTTTGGCCTTGCTTTTCATCTTACTTAACTGGTCCTGTGTTTAGAGTTGTGTTTAAGAAATACGATGCGCTACTAATCTGTTTCATGATTTTCATGCTCTAATATACTGCAGATGTTTTTAGTGTGATCTTTGACTATATTATTTTTTTTTTTTATCGGTATGTGAACTGCCCATGTTTAGGTTATAAAGTCTACGAAGAGAACCCAACAACAATGGCAGGAGAGATTGAAGCTACAACTTAAAGACCAAACAATGTAATTCTTGTTCTCAAATGCCTTCAAAATACAAACTTATTATTCATGTTTTTCAATTGGGTTGAACAGCAGAAGGGTTTTTTTTTTTTAGGCATAACCGCCACCTATTTTCTGTAATGCTCAATATGCTAGCCACTGACAGAATGCTCAGTGACGCAGGGCTTATTCTTGAAAACATGAAAACCAGGGTTGGAATCTCTACGCAACAGTTTCAACAGAAAATTCAACAGAGAATTACTTGATGCGTAGGGCCTGTGAGGTCGAAAGGGTTCAACCCCCTCTGATACCAAATGTAAAGACCGAAAAAAAACATATCATATGTAAAACAGTAAAAGAGATTTTAACCTGAACCTGTAATTATTTTTCCTGAAATCTGCCAGAACTGTTGAGGGTACCTACCTGTGCCCTTGCGGTTGATGATGCCTCTAGCTCCCTGCTTCGGTTACCAAAAGACCGAATCCACCCAGCCAAACTGAGCAGAACCTGGCTACTCAATCCAGTAAGCTTCTTAGTTGAAGCTGACTGTTCCCCCGTGACGCAAGGCTTATTCTTGAAAACATGAAAACCAGGGTTGGAATCTCTACACAACAGTTTCAACAGAAAATTCAACAGAATAAAAATTCAACAAAGAATTACTCGATACATAGGGCCTATGAGGTCGAAAGGGTTCAACCCCCTCTGATACCAAACGTAAAGACCGGAAAAAAACATATCATATGTAAAACAGTAAAAGAGATTTTAACCTGAACCTGTAATTATTTTTCTTGAAATCTGCCAAAAGTGTTGAGGGTACCTACCTGTGCCCTTGCAGTTGATGATGCCTCCAGCTCCCTGCTTCGGATACCAAAAGACCGAATCCACCTAGCCAAACTGAGCAAAACCTGGCTACTCAATCCAGTAAGCTTTTTAGTTGAAGCTGACTGTTCCCTCGTGCCCAGAACCTTAGAACAAGTCAGGTCTTCCTAATCATAAACAGACTCTGTGTATCAATTTTTCTCCTCCTCCTTTTTCCTGCCTCCAACCGTCGCTCCCTTCTTATAAATTTCCATTACTGACATCCTCCATCACCATGTCTTAATTATGATACGTGTCGATTTCTATTAATCAAATCTGATTTGATTTTATCTGCATATCTTAATTTTGAAATAAAGTTTTTTTATTAATTTTAATTTAATTTAATTTTAAATTTAATTAATTTTATTTAATTTCATAAATATGACTTTACTATAAGTGGGTCATTACAGTTAAGGCCTTGATCACATGGCAAGGTTGTTGTTCCTTGTTATGGCTACGGATCAGGGTGAGTGTTGGATGGGTAGGAGGTGAAATCATGGAGGTGCTTGGTCCAGTTGCGTTGGGACTCCACAGATGTTTTGCCCTCAAGTCCCAAGAGAGATGGATACAACTTGAGCATGAGGGTCAAACTGTCATGATCAGAGTTGCATAACGACAGCATAGTGGCACCCTCTTTAGACTAGCGTGGGATCCGGGCATCATAGGACTTAGCAGTACAGCTACCCTTGGGGATGCGCTGATTTCTAGAGGGGAAGATCATTCAAATCTTCCATTGTGCTTTGGTGACTCTCTGATGGCATGGGGGACTTCATTAGCATGGCAGGTGGGCCAGCAGGATGATATCAGGAGAAGCTCACGTGAGCAATACGCTATCTCTGCAGGGATTGGGTGGTATCTTCGAGAGTATACTCCTGGAGTGCATGGGATGGCCTACGTGGTAGGATAGCTTCACGAGGAGTTGAGCATAGTGCCACATTATCATGATCCCCTACACATTGATGGTATACAGGAGACTTCTTGTACTTATATCGGGCAGGATAGTGAGTGGAGCAAGGGGAGCTTCATGCGAGACAGGATGGCTTGGGATCTTGATGTTGAGGGATTCTTTCATGTCAGGATAGTGAAGAGGTCAGGGACGAATTAGCGGCTCATCTGGGACCTTGGCACATTTTTGCAGTGACAATGGGGAGCAACAACTAGAAAGAGCGGTGTTCGGTAGTTGCTTGAGGACAAGCAATGTTTTGGTAGGGAGGACTGTGATATTCCCACTTAACAATATTGCTAAGGGAAATATCATTCTTGCCCAATTTTGTCTTATTTCAAAGGTCCCACGTGAATTTTGGGATTAAGTGGGGGCCCAAACATTAGGAAGGGAAATATTGTGGCTCTAGTGGAGCATGGGGGCCACCCCATGGAGAATTACAGCCCACATGTGGAAGACACTCTCATTGGAGCGAAGTTGGTGGGGAAATTCGAGTTGGCCCACATGGGCATCTTGGAGGCTCTTTGATAAATAGAGCAAGAGGCACTCATTTTGGTCATTCATTCCTCTATCATTTCATAATTTGTCTCTTGACATAGCACGCTTGAGCAGTGAACCAAGTTTGCATGTGTTGTTCAACACACAGGTGTTTCCAAGCAGAGATCTCAGCCCTTGCTTCGGTGGACTTCGAGTGTCAGCGCAAGGAGGGAGGTTCTACTTAGTCCCAAATCATAACAGCAGTGAAGTCGTACTACAGCAGAGAGGAAGCTACATCATCGCAGGGACTGTGCAGTCTTAGGTAGAGACACTCCAAGAGGTTGAGGAGTGAGTGGTTTTGAGGTGGAAACTTGGAGGGGATTTTGAGGTGGAAACTTGGAGGGAATGCCTGGGGAGCCCTCTAAGAAGGATTGCAGGTATTTTTGGAGCATTTGACAGCAGATTCTACAAGTGGGTCTTGCCAGCAGCAGAGCCACTCAAGCCAAAGTGGTCAAATTTTCGGGGTCAAGCTTTGGCCAAACCCTTCATGGGTTATTCTGGGTTTTATTGAGGAGAGGTCGGGATTAATTTCCCATTATTCTCTTAGCAGTGGAGAGGGCCCTAGCAGCAAATCCTTTCAGGCAACAACACATTTTTGGGCATCTACAGTGCAGTACTTGGGCAGCATAGCAGCAGTTTTGAAGGAGGGTGCCTCATTTGCCTTTTTGGGCTTTGCTAACTTCCCTAGAGCAAGCCCAGGTGCACTCATTCCAGCATCTATTTGTACACCTCTCTCCATTAATAAAAAGAGTACACAATGCAGTTTTTGGGTGTCAATTTGTGGTCTGATTGCTTGTTATTGTTTCATGGTATTTTTGTCTATTTTGATTTGCATGTTTACAGTTAATTTTCCTTAGGGATATTACAGACAGTAGTGATGGGTGTGATGAGTTTGGACTCATTGATGATGTTTCTTTGTTGTTGATTGAAATGTGATTTAGTGGTAAATTGATAAGAGTTTTTCATTTTTAACCGAAGTTCAATTTTTTGAGTGAGAATGTTGTAGTGAAATTATAGGCAACCATATTATTCATTGATGACCAAGTCAACTATAGTAAAACAAGTATCAACACGGTCCCTATAAGCATGCATGTGAATGACAAGAACAAAAGCACTAATAGAGGCATAGGCAGAGAGGAAAGCAAGAGAAGAGAGAAAGAAGCTCACATTGTAGGGCTTGATAATTTCCCTTGATACAGACTGGACTTACGAGGTAAACAAGGAGGCTAATGATGGGTGTGATGAGTTTGAACTCATTGATGATGTTTTTTGTTGTTGATTGAAATGTGAATAGTGGTAAATTGGTAAGAGTTTTTCACCATTAACTGAAGTTCAATTTTTTTAGCGAGAACGCTGTAGTAAAACTATAGTCAACTATATTATTCGCTGACAAAGTCAACTATAGTAAAACAAGTATCATCACGGTCCCTACGAGCATGCATGTGAATGACAAGAACAAAAGCATTAATAGAAGCATAAACAGAGAAGAAAGAGAGAAAGAAGCTCACACTGTAGGGCTTGATAATTTCCCTTGATATGGAGTAGACTTACAAGATAAACAAGGACAGTAGTGATGGGTGTGATGAGTTTGAACTCATTGATGATGATTTTTTTGTTGTTGATTGAGATGTGATTTAGTGGTACATTGGTAAGAGTTTTTCATCATTAACTCAAGTTCAATTTTTTGAGGGAGAATGCTGTATTTGAGACTGAGAATCCTTAGAGTGACATGTTCTAAGAGTAATAATCCATTAAACACTAAATGTCAAAACTTAATAGAATATTCATGGTAAAGGTGGCATGTGCACTATCTGTATACCCGTTTGTTCATTGTTAAAAGGCAATTGTGTAATTGTTATCCTAAAAATTTGCATCGGATCCACTGTGTTTGCCCTGGTCAGCATAACTAAGGTTTGTAATCCCTGTATCACGTCAGCAATTATTGAATATCCTGAGATCTTCTGATGTGAGGTTCATGTTACTTCCTGTGGCGTTCCATTGTATTTATGCTTGTGTTCTTTTATGTTTGACTTGAGTTTTTAGTTAATTCTGATTCTGTTAAGACTTGAGTATTTGGAATAATCTTCCCAATTCTGCTCAATTTGTTCACGCAGTTCACGTTCAGCTCTTGGCGCCCATTGTAAACTATTTTAGCAAAATTGTGTGGGAAGGTGGGATATTAATTTTGCACTGTGATTTTTTGTTGTGGTATTGTTCTCCCTTTGTTTTGGAGCATGCCATCTTTTGAATCTAATTAAATACCCTTAAAATGGAAAAGTGGAGCCATTTGACACGGGAAATTGCAGCTGTTATCCACGGGAAATTGCAGCTGTTAATGCAAATATGCACACCCTGCTGTCAAGCATTCCAATTACAGCTAGCAGCTTCCGAATCACAAGCCTCTTTAACATACACCTGACCGTCCTTCCATTAATTCTCATGCTTTCTTAAATTGTCGCCGTAAATTCGAATAATTCTAATTGTGAAGCAAATTTGCAATCCATGTTGTCAAGCATTCTGATTAGAGTTAGCAGGTTCCATTTCACAAAGCAAACTATCACATATTCAAATATTTTGATCCTCTTTATATACACTTGCCGTCCTTCCATTAATTCTCATGTTTTCTTGAATTATCGCCTTCTATTCGAATAAATTTCGAGTATAAGTGTGAAGCAAATTTACAATCCAGATCGTTGTTCACATGGGGTAGCTCAAGTGGCAATGGCCGTGGAAATGAAGTCTCACCGAACCGGAGATCTTGGGTTCAATTCTTGTGCTATCCTCCCCGGAAATAGGGTGAATAAGGGACGTAAAAATTTGAAAATGAGAAGGTCCTACCTAAGCGTACAAAAAAAAAAAATTACAATCCAGATCGTCAAGCATTCTAATTAGTGTTAGCAGCTACCGAATCTCAAGCAGATTATCATATATTCGACTATTTTGAGCCCCTCTGAACATACACCTGCCCATCCTTCCACAATATTTTTTGAGTTCTCGCCATAAATTAGAATAAATTCCAACTTTAATTGTGAAATTTGCAATCCAGGATGTCGAGCATTCTTCTGAATCACAATCAAATTATTGCATATTCGCTATTTCGAGTTTCTTAACATATGCGTGGCCGTGCTCCCTTTCTTTTTTCAGAAGAAAAAAAGCTGTATATTTTTATATTATGATAAACATCATGCCCAGAAAAGTGTAGAGGGAATATTGACAATATTTCCAGCCATATTACAAAAGGATACCATATATGCATCTACAGAAAATGTTGACCTATCAAACATGACTGCATTTACTAATAGAATCTAATTACTTGACTGATAGAGAGATAGACCCTTATATAGAGAATAAGGAAACTAAAACATGATACCTGAGCATAAGAAGATGTTTGAAAGACGGGTTCTTGATACATACCAGGATAGATAAGTATTTTTATATACCCGGCATGGAGAATGGTTGAATTTGATGTGTAATAGACCCCACAGTGATGCTCAGATACCATCTTCCGCATTGAGTCCAAAAGATGGTATCTGAGCATCAGCAATCATATTCTGTGAGCGTTTTACATGAAAAATGGAGAAAAGAGAAGACTTCCAATTGATGATATCCTATGCATCCATCCAGAAAGATTGGCGTTTTTTATTTGATGTTTTCCAGTCACATGCTCGATGATGATTTTTGGGTCGTCGGAGATCTGTATTGGGCTAGTATTCAAAAAAAAGCAAAAAATAAAGAGACCATATAATGCCATGGCCTCCGCTTTGTTGCTAGTCCTGGGCCACCATGCCATTAAATTGAAAAGTGCTGGTCTTTGACGATGTTGATGTAAATTCCGCATGCACACAAACAGTCTTTTGCAGCCCCATCAAAGTGAGCCCTCAGATAAATTAACTGAGTAGGGGCAGTTACATTAGATTTTTGACTCATATGTTGGGGAATATAAGGGAGGATAGATAGATAATAGGGGATGATCTTATCAAATATGAGCTTGAAATCCTCTTTGCAGTTTTGAAAAATCACTCTATTCCACCATTTCCATATAAACCAGCACACTATAAGGGGGATAGATCTCCATATTATTTTCTGGGAGCCCCACCATACAAAAGCGTCCATAATGGATGAATGGGATATGTCAATGAAACCGAAGTATGAAGCTAGCTTCTTCCAAAGTGTTTGTGTATGGATGCAGTGAAGAAATATATGCATATTGTCCTCTGTCTCAGATAGACAAATTGAGCAGATAGCGGGGCTGTGCCAATTCCTTTTTTGTAGATTGGTCCATGTGAGGTTTTTGTTATGGTATACAAGCCACGAGAATAGAGTTATTTTTAATGGGCATCCAGATTTCCAGAGTGCAATTGGAAAAATTTTCCCGGTATTATCATGATGTTCTTCAATTAAGGAGAGATATATATCTTTGACCAAAACATTTATCCTACCTCTCCTACCCCGCCAAGCGATGTTGTCCTTTACCTCGGTCCTGTTTATCCCACCACTCTTCATATTCCAGATTATCGTATCCCATTGGACAGCCATTTGAGCACAAAGGCCCAGATCAATAGCAGATTTCCATCTAGGAATGGCACCTTGCCATTCCTGAATGACCTGAGCCCAAAAAAAAAATACCTTTTTGCTGAAAGAACAGTTAAAGTTGTTGAGGGATAGGGTAACCTTCCTCTACACCCATGATAGAATCAAGGCCGATAAGAATGTTGTTGCCACATTGAAATTTCCAGACCAGATTGTTGAAAAAGAAATGTTGTATCTTTTGGAAGCTCCTCCAAATAGCCGATCCAAGAGCGGGACCCAAAGGTCTGTTCTTGAACCAATACGTGAAATCCCTGTTCCCCAGATATTTTATCCTAATAGCACAGCTCCATAAACTATCTCTTAGTACCGCTTTCCTAGTACCAATTTCCATAGTAATTTACATAATAGGGCCCAGCCAAAACTGTAAAGGTTCATAATGCCCCAACCCCCATCTTTTTAGGGATTGTGATATTTGTTAGTTTGGTAAGATGGAATTTTCTTTTTCCTTATAACCCCCATATGAAGATCGCTGTTAAACTATTTAATTTTTTAAAGATGCTTGACGGTATGTAAAAAAGGTGTGCCCAACAAACAATGAGTTGTGTAAGTACTGATTGTGTGAGTTATCTTTCATGTTTGCTTGAATTCTCGCCATTATTTCGAAAAAGAGTATAATTTAATTCATTTTCTCAGGTTCTCGCTGTAATTTAATTCCAAGATTCTATCAGCCTGTCTTTCAGAAGCTTAGGGTGGAGAATTAATTAATCCTGGAGTTTTCTATCTATTTTATGGAATTGTCAAGGAAAATGCATGAGAATGAATGAAAGAAAGAATACCTGAGGAACGAGCATTGTGCCGACTGTGATCCCGGCCATAATGTCGGCCTGCAGGTATTCTCTCCATTTGTAGGTTCGAATCCAGCGGGTGCAGGGCAGCAACAGCTCCAGCCATTCCATGGCAGACTTTCTTTGTATCCTGGAAAGCCATTTGACAAAATGACTAGGACTGGGACGAATTAAAGATGATGCAGAAGATGGAGGAGGATGTTGCAGAAGAATGACCTTGGGCGTCTGCCGACTTCCACTGGGGGCTGCAGGGTCACCTGAGAACGAATAAGACGTAGACGGCCTCCCCTCCATGCTTACGCACAGCCACTCCCTCGTCCCGACATGCCATTGTTATAAGGTTGAACCAACCCACATTTGGTCAAATTGGAATATTTTATATTTACACAATGGCTTTTATTGTGTATATAGAGGTGATTCCGCTATTATGTGTTATTGGTAATGTACTTAGATGGGATTTCGATCAAACCGTGTATCCAAGTACGGCACGTGCATTATGGCAATCAATGGAAGTGGCAATGTACTTAGATGGGATTTCGATCAAACCGTGTATCCAAGTACGGCACGTGCGTTATGGCAATCAATTGAGTGGCCTACTATGTTTATTGTCTTTTCTGTTTGATGGACGGCCTCAAAATAATTTAATGTACATTTTCATGTGACCTGGCAATGCCGTGAGTCTCTCGATTTGATTAAGCTTTCTGACAATATTGTTAAAAATATATATCACAAAATGGTTAATTCTTCAAAATTTACCACAATGATTTATATCTTTATTTGTAAAGTATATCAAATTAACATTTATCTTGTTTTCAAATCAAATTAAAAAATTTAGTGGTGAAAACGATATAAAAAAATTTAAGCATCGTCTAAAGAGATATAAATCTTGCCCGGAAAATTATGAAAATTGGTGATAAAATCTAATATAAATTTTTAGAAATTAGGGTTATGATTGGTAAGTTTTCGATAAAAATTTTTAGAATTAAGATTATAGTTGTTAAGTTTCAAGATTTTGGGTGCACGGAAGGTTATTGATGGTGTTGAATCTATTTTCACCATAAAAACACGATGCAAGCACTCTTATTGTTAGATTTTTGGTTTTAAAAATGGTTGAAATTCTTGTGATTTTTGGCTCTCAAGACAAATTTGATTTTTGGTTGGAAAAGTTGTTTCCTATATTTGAATTTTTTTTTTAAACAATTAAATGATTTTGATTTAATTTTATAATTAAACATAATTTTGTTTAAAAAGTGGGTTTATTATTTAATTTAATATGATAAAGATGCATTCTGTGATGGGGTGTTAATGTAAGTAACATGATGTATATTTAGGGGTTGTGTCTGCCACCCTCAGACATAATGTATATTTATGACAAAGGGGTGTGGCCAACCCCTTACATTCACATGTGAGACCCCAGATAGCCTCATCTCATTATAAACCTATCCAAATAATGTCTTACAAAGCAATTAGTGGTGGATTGAGCAGAGGCGGCAAGGCTAGGTACTCGACCTCCCTATGGGTGTTTTATGTTTCAATCGGCGATGAATGGTGGTTTGCATTATGGTTTGGGTTTGTTGTAGTGATAGCGAAGACAAGGCTCGTTGTCTTGCGAGGGTGTTGGTGGCAAGAGTTGAGTATCTTTGGCATTGAGGTCTCTTGTTTGAAGCTTGGAACTCTGGCGTGTGGCGAGCTAGTGTGGGCTTCCCTTTCAACCCCTATGCTGGAATTCAGGTCGATTTCTTCCATTGTCTGGCAATTTGTTTTGACTTAAGTATTGGGTTAGGCTTTGAGGTTGTAGGCCTGATTTCTTTGTGTTGGGGAGTTTGGTTTCAGTCTATTTGCCTGGATTGGGAAGGTTTGGCAACTTATCTGTGTCTTTCACTTGGGGATCTACTTGCATTTGTAATGTATGGGTCTGTTGCTAAATTTTATGTTAATTTTAGTGACCATCATCTAGTGAATTCTAAGGTTTGGTCCAGAGGGTTGCTTTAGTCTTGGCTTCCTAGGTGTTTGAGAATTTTTCGTGACTTGGGTTTATTGTATTGTGTGTTTGGGCATATGTTTAATGGTGTTGGGGAAGGGGTCCTTTTCATAAGCTTCTACAACTATTGTACAACACCCAGGTGATTCCCTAGGGTTCGACGTCTATGTCACAAGTTTTGGGGATGATTTAGTGGGTTGGAGCTTTGGCTTTGTTGTGAATATGTCTGGTTTCATTTCATTTTTTTTTGCAAGCACAGGTATTTATAGTAGCTGCTCCATATGTGCCCTCATGGTTTCAGACATGCCACCTATGTAGCAAATGAGTTGTAAGAGTGGGGGAGGGGGCAATGATCTGCAGTGGCCGAGAGGAGTGAGGCTTTTCACTCATGACTCGGTTGCTAAATATTTTAATTCAATTCCGCCAAAAACAAGGAAAGAGAGATACGTAAATTGGAAACTCTAACTAGGGTGGAGAGACAATCTCACACTGACTCAAAAATTTTGGAGAATATGTCTACTTGGGTTCCTAACCATGGGCACATTAGGGGAAGGAAGAAGCAATATTTGAACTTTGTGGCATTGCATTGGCAAATGAAAACCTTGTTGGGGCTTGTCTTGAAGAACAAGTAGGTGGAGTGGTATAATGTCTTCACCCAGGAAGATATCAAGGGAATGCTCAGAAATCGACATTTTTACTTGGACATAATTGATGCTCGTATTGTTCATGTTGAGGGGCGTATTATATGTGAATCTGATAGGGGCGATCAACCAAGCCCGCCAGGTTCGAGCGCAAGGGATCTCGCACCAATCTTTTTCCTCTAAAAATGATTAAAAGACACTCTATTAGCTTTCTTGCTTTTTGTCTTTTCAATTTTGGTTCAGCCTAGTGAAGAGGGCTTATGTTTTTACAATCTATTCAAGTCTTAGTTTTCTTTATGTTTTTACAATCTATTCAGGTCTTAGTTTTCTATATGTCAGATCTGGTGTAGCTTTGTGTTTTGCGAATTTTTATAACCGTGAATATCTGGAGAAATGTTGGTCGATTAGTTTTATGGTAAATAGTTTGAGGAAGAATAAAATACTCGACGGCAATCTAGCACAACTATATAATCCTGTTTTTTTATAATCATGTCCAACTTCTCACCCCCATATTTGAACCCAAGACTTCCAGATGAGACTTCATTTCCACAACCATTACCAATTAAGCTACCCTAAGCGAAAGATACATAATATTTTATATGTTTAACATGGAAGTTAATATGAAGTTAACACCTAATATTTAAAATAAATTAATATTTGTAATATTAAATTATAAAAGTATTCAAAATTTATTTATATTTTAATATTAAAAAATTGATATATTATATATATATATATATATATATTAATTCACGTTAAAAAAATACTCTTACTATAATGAATTTTCATTTCACATTTAAAATAATAATATATTATTTCACATTTAAAAAATTACGATGATGAATTCTAAATAAATTTAAAAAAGTATATATTATTCAAATATAAAGTAAAATATGTTATCTCACTTTTATTTATATATTAAAAAAATATTTAAAATAATTGAAAATAATAAAATTATATATAAAATATATATCTTTTAATTCCAACGTGATTAGATTTTAAAAAATAAAATAAGTAATTCTCGATCAAGATGAGTGCTCAAGAATGCAGAATAGATATGGTTGTCAAGGTAACTGAATGCTGCATATAGCCCATCGCAGCTTACTTGCTCATGGCGATGGTGCGGTGGCCTCCCGCATGATAATGTACAAAGGGGCATGGAGAAGTGGCAGCCAGTGCCAGGGTACTGACGGAGGTGGGAAGGATAGGATAGGAGGATGGATGGGACAGAAAGGGAAGGATGGGGATTATGAAGGTATGAAGGGTGACGGGGAGAGCATAGCTACTGAGGAGAGACGGAGAACCGACGAGGATTATCAACCCAGAGACTTGCAACGACTCCTTCGAAGCGGCACTGGGTTTGCATAATAGGAGATATGGCAAGACCAACCCGTGGAAGAGGACGAGGTAGAAGGGGAAGGGAGCTGCCTTGTGCAACTGACTCCGGCACCTCGGAGCCCAGGCGTGGAAGGGAAGCCATTAGAAAGGCTTATCAATGAAGCGGCCACAACGTACAGGGTAGGGACGAATGTAGGTATCAGGAAGATCTTAGAAGATTGAGAGGCACATATAAAAGAGGAGGCAGATTCAGAAGAGGAAATGGAGGCCTAACGTGAGGTAATCCTGGACCCAGGGAACACAAGGGGGAGACTCACACAATTCAAGCAGACTCTATACTTGTAATGGTTCATGAAGAGCCTCATGGGGAAGGCAATCGAGCAGCTATCAATGGGGATGGAAATGACCCTTCAGGACATGCCAAACTACTAAAAAAACCTGCAAGCCATCCAGTTCCAATTGTGCAAGCAGGACATTCGCCTAGATCATATTCAAAGGCATATCCCTTCTATTATCGAGCTGGTAGAAGCACTAGGAGACTCAGCTAAAGACCCGGCCCTGGTTGACTCAGCCTCAAAGGATCAAAAGGAATAGTCAGGTTCCTGAATATTTTTTTGGTTTTTAGCAGATAGCATTTACTTTTATTAATGTATGCTTATGACAGACAAAAACTCAGACTCTTATCATGATATAGATGTATATATAGCTTGGTTAGATTGCCTTAAACTATATTACTTTTGGATGGCATATAACAAGGATAGGTGGCCAATAGACTTGGTTTCTCATTGGGCAAGTTGAGGCCACCTATCTCATCTATGTGGTGTTAAACTTGTCTTTTATCAATAGAAAACAGAAGGGCCTACAAAGCCTTACCCAAAAAAAAAAAAAAAAATAAAATAAAATAAAATAAAACATCATATATACTATATATATATATATATAATCTAAATTATTATTTCCTAAAAAAAGGTACATAATATTTATGTGTTTAACATAGAACATTGATTCACATCAATACGACAATATGATGTTTATCTTAACTCAAAGCCAGATTGTTCCATATGCCACTTAATGCCTATCTCACGTGTGAGTCTGCAGTGCAAACCTACGAAGACATTTGATTACTCTATGGTCCAAAGGCATTTGATTTCTCCGCACAGTTTGATTTTCAAAAATATCTCTTTGCGGCTCGCTCGTAATATATCTATACAACTTCTTTGTGGCTCGCTCGTAATATATCTATACAACTTCTCTGCGGCTCGCTTGTAATACATTTTCTGCGGTGGAGTTCCTAGTATGTGGCGCATACAGTGAGCCTATCTCACGTGTGAGTCTGCGGTGCAAGCTTGCAAAGACATTTGATTACTCTATGGCATTCGATTTCTCTGCACAATTTGATTTTCAAAAATATCTCTCTGCAGCTCGCTCGTAATATATCTATACAACTTCTCTGTGGCTCGCTCGTAATATATTTTCTATGGTGGAGTTCCTAGTCTATGGCACATACAATGAACCTATCTCACGTGTGAGTCTGCGTTGCAAGCCTGCGAAGACATTTGATTACTCTACAGTCCAAAGGCATTTGATTTCTCTGCACAATTTGATTTTCAAAAATATCTCTCTGCAACTTGCTCGTAATATATCTATACAACTTCCTGTATTTGACCTTTGACGCTTTGGCGAACTCTAACAAGAACTTTGCTATGGTTGTATGGTTCCAATAGTATATATTTCCATGGTTGAGTAATCACACTAATCTCTGCAATAGGTGAATCACATTGATCTCTACGGTAGGCAAATTTTCCAGCAAATCACATATATATCTCTTCTTCTAACTCCACCAATGAATGTCTGCGCTTGTGGTTCTTCGATTTTCTAGCGAATCACATATATATCTCTGCGCCATCTTCCTGGGCGAAGGTTTGCAGTCAACGGTGGAGGCTACTGAGCTTCTTTAGTGAGGATTCTTCTGCCTTCGAATCGGATATCAGATCTGCGAATGAGCAAGGTTGTTTCATTTCTGCGGGTTCGCATATATACAGATCTAAAGTATTGATCCTTGGCTATCTCTAGGGCATCATCCCAAACACAGAGAATTCAATCTTTTGGCTAAGAGGCTCTCCAAACTAGCAAAGCAGAAGCATTAATGTGCCAAGTTTGATCTAAAGTGATTTCTCATGCAGTCTATCGGGTCTGCGAATCGAGTCTGCAATGTGATTTTTCCAAATACCTTTCCAATCTTTGCAGTCTAAGGCATTCATCTTTCCAGATCCAACTCGGTCTGCAGGTTGCGGTTCGTTCGAGGCACGTGTGATCTGTGGTCAGGTTTGCTGATATCAGGTGCACACACTCCTTATCTTTTTCTAATACATATCCACTCATATATTTTCAAGTATGAATAATTCACCACAGCTACCAAAGATTACCAAAGGTAGACCTAGCACAGTCACTCTACAAAGAATTTATAAGTATATGGAGTATTTACAGAAACATAGAGAAGAAAGAGAAGTCAAGCTACAAACAGAGTTAGAAGCCATGCTGGAAAATAAATTCACATCTCTTGAAGACAAGACCCAAAAACAAATAGAAAATAAAATAGAACTATTGGAGAATAAAATGGAGGCAATGGAGACTAGGTTGCAGGTTATAAAAAAGGCAAAACCAAGATACGAACCAAACATCCCATAAAGGAAATGTTGATACTTTAGAGAGTCTTAAAATGAAGGAAATGATTAAAAAACTAGAAGAAAAAGTCAATAGCCACCTCACCCTAAATAGTGTGGCAGGTAAATTAGATATCAAACCAATTAAAGATGAAATGAAAAAATTGATAGAATTAGATCATGAGCGTCACAAAAGGGCCTTGAACCTTATAATCTTTGGTTTGAAAGAGGAGGTAGATGAGGATACTTTAGCCATTTCCCAGACAGAATTACATACTAGATTACAAATTGAAACAACGTGTCTCACAGAAGCAACAAGGTTGGGAAATTAACTAAGAATAAAGGAAGGTTGATCTGAATAAAGGTGAGCTCTACTGACCATAAGTATGACATACTTAGTAAAACTTCAAGTCTAAAACGAACGAGAATATTTATAAATGAAGATCTCATTCCAGAAGATCAAGCAGAATTAAAAAAGGAGGTTCAAAAGGTAAAAGAAGCTAGGAAGGAAGGAAAATGGGCAATAATCAGAAATAGAAAAGTCGTTTTTCAAGATAGAAACCAAAAAGATAGTAATAAATAACAATTCAACATGCTCTGAATTCTTTCTTGGAATTGTCGGGGCTTTCCATGGAACAAAGGCCCCAAGCTAAGTTGGATCTCGAATGATGCTGATATTATATTGCTTGTTGAAACTCGGGAGCACGATGAATCTAAGGTCCCTAACATAGATGGCTTTGCACTATGGTCTACCTGGAACAAGCAATCCTCCCGTAAAGGCATTGAGGTTATAGCTTGTTACATTAAGAAGAACATCCCCCCCATGCTAGGATTTATAAAAACGACCCTTACAACCAATATAGTTGGATAGAGATTACTAACATTAATGATAAAAAAAAACCTACATAACAATATGCTATTTTTACCCCATCAATTCTAACTTCTATAAGAAAAAGAATCTAGATAAAAATAGTTCTTACAATGGTTTAGAGAATGATATTTCTAGCCTAAGGAATGAAGGTAATATCCTTTTAATGGGTGACTCTAATGCTCGAACTTCAAGCAACCAAGCTATTCTTCTAAGCAATCATTCCACCCTAATCCTCTTTGGTTACACGAAGACCTTACTTTGGTTAGCCGGTACAAAAGGAGCTTTGAAGACCTCGGGGAGAATTTGTTTGGGTCGGAGCTAGTCAAGCTCTGTAATGCTCAAGATCTCATAATTTGCAACGGTCTAAAGAAGTGGCCCAATTCTAGCTAGATAACCTGCATCCATGGGCTTGGTAGAAGAGTGGTAGACTATGTTATTTATGATCTCCCTTTATACAACGAAATAATAAATTTTGACATCTAAAATGAACATGAGCCTAACTCTGATTATAGGCCTTTACTTATAACTCTCAATTTTTTCATGCATAGTGATCCCATAGAAGATAATCCTTATAGCCAAAAAAACTTAATCTTTGATAGAAGTAAAAATGATCTCTTTCTAAATCAATTAAAAACTAATTTGCTTCCGTTATCTGTATAGACAATATAGAAGACCTCTATCATAATTTTACTACAACCCTCTCATATTCTATTAACAAGTTCTCAATTGAAGTTTCATGTAATAAAAGAAATAGCAATACCAACCCATGGTATGACAAAGATTGTAAAAATGTGAGGAGAGCAATTAAGGAAGCTGTTGATGGATCTCTTAAAATTGGCAATATTAACATATACAAAGCCCTAACTAAAAAGGAAAAAAGGCAGTATATTCGTAAAAGACAAGAGAATCTCTTACACCTCTCTAAGGTAGTGCCTAAGAAATTATGGAGGTAGATTCTAACTAGGAAAACTAAAAATAATAATAAAATTGCTTTACACGACTAGAATTCCTATCTTAAAAATATCTATTAATCTTTAATTGTCATGGATAACTCTGAAACCCTCCTCACAACAAAAGAAGTTTTCTCATTAGAAGACATTATTTTGGGGTTAAACGCCTGACAAATGGGAAAGCTAAGGATATTGACGGTTACCAGGCAGAAATATTAAAAATTGGAGGTCTTGTCCTCATCCCCCACACCCACAAGATTTTCAATCAAGCTGTCAAGCAAGGGTTCCCTAAACCATGGACTGAGAACCTCATTATCCCTATTTTTAAAAGTGGGGATACAAATAACCCCTCTAATTATCGGACAATTATGATCAGCCCTCTCTTAGCCAAGTTATATGGTATTATCTTGGAAAAAAAGCTGAGCATATGGCTTGAAAGTAAAGGTAAGTGAGCTAAAGGCCAAGCAGGTTTTAGAAGGCAGCACTCAACAATGGACCACCTCGTTATGCTTAGGATCATTGTGGAGGAATGCCACAATGATAAATCCAATCTCTTTTGTTGCTTTGTGGATTTTAGAGAGGCTTTCGATACGATTCCTAGAAACAACCTATGGAATAGATTAGAAGAGCTAAAGGTTCCTTTCGAGTTGAAAGCTACCACAATAAGGTTATACGAGAATGTAATTTCCAAGTTAAAGAGCAACGAGGGGTGGTCGAAAGATATTAAGTGTAATATTGGAGTTAAACAAGGTTGGCCCCTCTCCCCTACCCTATTTGGCATTTACATCGACAAGCTGGAAGGTTGTTTAGAGGAAGCAGGCTGTGCTGGCACAATCTTAGTTGGAATAGTCATCATCCTTCTTCTCTATGTTGACGATATTGTTCTTCTCGCAAGGTGCCCATCTGATCTTGATAAGCAACTTAGACTTCTTAAAGATTTTTGTCTACCATGGGTATGACTGTTAACACTAACAAAACAAAAGTTATGATTATTAAATCCAAGAAGGACACTTACGCTAATTTTATGTATGACAATAGTAACTTGGAGGAAGTGTCTTCTTACAAGCACCTAGGAATTGATATTCATCACAAGCTCAATTGGAACTATAGCATTGAGAAAAGGATTAATGGCGAGTGGAAAGCTTATTTTGGTCTTGAAAATGATTGTAAAACGACAAACCTCTTAATGTGGGATAGAAAGAAGTTCCTCTTTGAAACTTTAGTCACTCCTGTTATCTTATATGGATGTGAGGTTTGGGGTTGCAGCATCTCTAAAGAATCCTGGAGAAAGATTGAGCAAATCCATAAGCGTTTTATAATGTATAATCTCAAAATTAAAAGCAATACACAATATCCTATTCTCCTTATAGAAGTGGGTCTTTCCCCTATCGAGAGCCTAGCTATGACTAGGCTTTTTTTGTACAAGCACAAACTCAATAACATAGGAGACAATAGACTTCCTAAGCTAGCTTTAAATTCCAGCCAAAGCCACCTAAGGCTCAAACGGGGTTGGTATAAAGACACGAGGGCTTGGTTAAACCTTTGGGAGATCGACAAGAATGTTGCATTGCAAAACATTAATAACATTAAAAATATTGTTACTTCTAAGTTCAAAGAAAAAATGTGGTGTGAGAAATATTTAGCAGCTAAAAGAAAATTAAGATATTATAAGGAGGTCATCAACGCCACTGTCTAGTCAATTTAATGTCTTGAATTTCTCTACATAAATTATCAATCCGGGTATCGTAAACTGATGAAGTGTGGTGCACTATATGTGCTTAGTTAACCTTTCTCTTACTTCGTTGTTTTATAGTTTATGTTGTTTTTTGGGTTTTGTTCTTGTTGGTTTTCTAAAGTGTCAATCAAAATAAAATGCAATAACCAAACAATGAGCTAATGACTATGAGACTCAGTATCCTTGCTGCTTCAACAAAAGGAAAAGATAATTCTATCATGTCATTAGTTCAATCAAAATAAAATGCAATAACCAAACAATGAGCTAGTGACTATGAGACCCAGTATCCTTGCTGCTTAAGCAAAAGGACAAGATGATTCTATCATGTCATTAATCATTAAAAGGCTATGTGCATCACTAATCTACAATCAACTTGAAAGCAATTTATGTACATCTAATATACATAAGCATAACAAAATTAAATGCAAAATTAAATGACAACTATACAAGGTAGGGGCCCCCTATGAAATCAAAGCAAAATTGAACACACTTTCATGAATTAAAATTGCGTGAATGAAAAATCTAATCTATCAAACTTGAAAGTAATCAAATCAAATCAAAGCAATATTTACAAAATGAAATCTATTCTACCTTACATTCTACAAAACAATATTTACAAAATGAAATCTACTCTACCTTACATTCTAATGTGCTCCATGACATCTACTTCACATCTCCTTCCATGTTGAGAACATCAAAGCTTTATTCAAGTTCTTCAAAAGTACAAAGTACAACAAATTTCTCCAAA